>JAJJWM010000324.1:0-159092 GCA_021655865.1 Fusarium guadeloupense | reverse complement strand
TGGAGGACTCGAGCTTTATACCGAGTTGAAGCCTTTGGCGACTAGGCGGGGGTGGGAGAGGGAGAATCAGGGGGGGGTGGGCCCGTTGCAGTGGAGGGGTGGGACTTTGACAGGGGCCTTGACAGCAATCATTACCTTAATAAAATCCAGTCAAAGACCAGCCAGAGCGAGAAATGATTTAAGTCAGTCAGAGACAAAGATAGTGGTAGGCTCATCTCCCAAATGCTGCACTACAACACTGAGCGTGACAGGGATTAAAGTGACCTTGTCCATTGGGGAAAACCACACGTTGGGCAGCTCAGTTTTTGTCCCTACGTAGTATTTGCCTTCCAATTTAGATCCAGTCAGCCAATCTACTTCTATGTTATTCCACGACAAACTCGAATCAGTGGCGATATGACTGGGGTTCCAGGGATTTGGAACATGGGTCACGGGTCGGTTGTGATATGCGAGTGCAACAACTGAACCATCACGCCGCCAAGTATCTTGCACTAACACAGGTCTTGATCTCGGCCTTTATACTAACTTGCATAAGCACAAAGCTTGATTTTTAATTAAAGCTTGAGCTTTGTTGTGTATCGGCACCTCAGAAGCCTTGCCAGGCTTTTCCATAGACGAGATACAGTTGTTAGAGAATAAATACCATGAAAGGTCCCAATTAATGCGTTTCTGACAGTCATGGGCAGCGCCCAGTCGGATGAGGACAAGAAAGGGGTGCTGAGCGTGTGTGTGGGAAGGCCCTTTTTGCCTTGTGCCTGGGCCTGTCTGTTGTGGGGTGAACAAGATGAACCCAATGCCATGCCCCGGCAAATGTATTGCGCTGTGACGGGTATTTTGACCAAGACAGAACGAAAAAAGAAACAGAACTGGCCTAAGCTCAGAGACAAGACGATCTGGACGATGGCGAATGGGTCTGACATCCACTGCGTCTGTGTATGCAGGGCCAACTCATCCAAGTGGTGTTTCGAGCAAATAACCGTCTGACTGATATCCCTGGATAGAATGTAACGCGAGCACTTGGGCCCCCATGATTAATTGTCGACGAGCCGAGGCGGACCGACGTTCCACGCGGAATTTGATTCTGAGATACGAGGTACAACTTTATGATTTTTGAACCGATGTGACTACCATACCTTGATAACAGGATACCTGGAATTAGCCAAGCATTGAATGTAAGTAAAAGTGTTCCATCGTCAATGATACATGTAAGCATAGAGTGTTATCACCGTGGCGGATTCTCTAAGGTAATTGTTGTAAACGGGACTTTTGTTCCTTGCAGTACCGACGATACTAGCCCAAGCTCACTCATCCATCGATCGAAAATAAGCCTCCCGTACCCTACGCGATGCATCAAAGGATCACTAACAGTTTCATTAACGGGTAGTCGCGTGCGCATGCAGTAGGTAGCCCCGTCGTCGTGCAAGGTACAAAATCTGATGGATGGCACACCGAAAAGCCTTTGCCTTAACCTTAGACAACTTCCTATTCTGGGCACGTTTAACTGGTCGGTTGCCCTGGTATAACGCTACGCTAATGCAGGAACGAAATTTCTTCCCGCTGTCTGCTCGCCAATCCCCTTACTCTCACAGAGCTAATGCATGCATCAACGGCCAGAGCTTCCCTCCAATCGTTGCGCTTGGTCTTTTTTATCGTCCAATCCTTCATCTCAAGCTGCAGCTGTACAACGCCCGCTCATAAGCACATGGATGGATGCAAACCCCGGCATTGATTGCCACTGAAAACAAAGTGTTGAAGCTTTAATTTTTAATCCTTGTAATTCCAGGAGCGGAGCTTTTAGAGCCGGCTGGCTACATCCATCCACAGCCAAAATGTGGGGCAAAGGAAAATTGAAGGCGATTTAGGCGGTCAACGCCACACCAGTAACCGGTTCATGCTGGACCGTCAACGATTTTGGTTGACTTTCCTATTCAAGCCGCTCCGTGCTTGTCCCTGGATTGTATGAGAAGAGTCATATCTCAATGTCCACAAACTCCACCTGTCAGTCAACCCAGTTCACTCAACTCCCATTCATGACAAAAAGACAGGGCACTTTAAACATCCAGTACCTATCTATCTATCTATCACCTGCCATCTCCGTCGTTCCCTGTGTGTCTGTGATAACGCACTGCTACCATTCTGTTTGCTAGCCGACCCCTTCTAATTTCTCCCTCTAACCACTAAAACACAATCTAGCTATCGAAATGCTTGATCGTCTACAATCCTCGCAGCCTTATCATCCCATGCCTGTGATGCATCGTTTTTTCCCCTAGCTTTCACTTGAGGATTCGTTGGACCCGTTCCAAACATAGCAACATGACAAGAACAGGAGAGCTACAGCATTATCCCGAGCTCATTATTCCCACGAAACTCATCTTCTTCGAGCTACGTTTTCTCCATAGGCTCATGCTCAGCCCGCATGTTCCTCCTCGATTCTAAACCCACACAAATAAGATGCATCGGCCAGGGGTTCCCAGATAACCTTCTGTTGGTCTCCGACAAGCTTTTGGCTGTGGTCTAATCTAACAAACTAACCTGGCCAAGGCGCTCTGATCGATGCTACCCGAAACGTGCCATCTGGACAAGGCATGAAGGTACGCTTGGCTTTCAGTTACCTGCAGAGGTGGATAAGCAGAGCTGAAGCTTCTATTCTCAAGATCCAATCTCGTACGAGCCTTTTGTCAGGCGTTATTTCCCCTTCGGTGCGCCAAGGTCAGCAAGATGCTGCATCTCCCGCAAGTCTCTCAAGCCCCATCTCCGGGGTTAATTGGACGGGATATCGTCGAGGCTTGTCAGCGGAAGAGATTTTCTCAGCCGACAAGATGCGTTTGGCTTCATCCTATTCGGAAAGGTATACCCGGAGTTCATTTCCACCAGTCACCTGGATGATGGTATGATCCATGCTAGGTGCTCGACTTGGACCTTTTCCATCTCATGCTTACAAGCAGACCATGACGCTCTCGTCTCTTACAGGACCTGATCGTTCTGTTGCTATATTTGGTCTGGCATCTCAGATGAGCTCTTGATATTATCTTGTCGATATTGACTTGCTAGTACACTTGAACTGGATATACTCCGTACTCGATCAAAAGAGTAATGACAATCTCTTGCCGGGCCCACTCGCTAGTAAGTGATTTTATGATTCTACCTAACCCTACAACTTGCTTACACCTCGATCTATTTTGGCTGGTCAATTTGCCGCAATCGGGACCTTCGACAAGTTATGGAATGGCTCCAAGCCAAGCCTTTCTCCATGGCGAATCCTTGGGCCACGAGATACATACCCTGGCGGGCTAGATAAAGCTGATGAATGCCGCTTCTCCGAATGGTCTGACTGAAATCACAAGAACAAGCAGCTGCCATTCCGCACTTGCATTTATGACCAATTCTTTCGGCCGCCAATTTTTTAAACAGAGTCCTACTGACTCGAGTTCAGAGACTGATTCCTCACTACAATTCCATCCAGATGTCTGGATTAATCTTGTCTTAGACCCTGAGTCGAGTACATTACTAATACGGCATTAGAGCGGCACTGTCTTATAAGCCTCCGTTACATTTGAAATCCGTGAGAATGGCAAATTCTCGACATGCTTCACTTCGCTATTTCTGGTACCTGCTGACAGGTCAGTCGGATGTCGGCATAGTATGTGGTGTTTCCATTTGAGTCCGCAGGATTGTATTAGTAATGTGCGTCATTATGCAAGTGTCTTGAAGGTAATAGAGCCTCTGACTTCATAGCCACATCTTCCTGCATCAACCTCACTGTAAACACTTAAAAATCGCATCTGAAATCTCAAACTATGACGGAATATATTAAGGCAGTTGGTACGAGAACCAAATGAAATCTGGAACTGCTGTCTAACACAACCCTTCAGATATCCGAGGCGGCAAAGGCGAGCGGGATGCTCTCTTTATCAACTCAGAAACTCCCAAGCCTTCTGCCGCCGAAGGCCAGGCCATTGTAAAAATCAAGGCCTTTGGAATCAACCGCATGGACATAGTCCAGCGTCGTGGCTTTTACCCCCTTCCTCCCCAAGCACCAGCGACACTGGGTGTTGAATTCAGTGGCACCATCGAATCCTTTGGAGCTGGTGACCATGGCGCCTTCACAGAGGGCGACGAGGTCTTTGGGTTAGCTTATGGCGGTGCTTACGCTGAATACATTGCCGTTAGCACGCGCATGTTACTACACAAGCCATCGTCCATGGACTTTACGACTTGTGCTGGTATCCCAGAGAATTGGATCACGGCGACGCAGGCATTGCATCTTGTATTGGGTTTCACAAAGGGCAAATCCATTCTGTGGCACGCCGGCGCTTCCGGAGTATCCACTGCCGGTATCCAACTATCGCGGATCGCCGGTGCCTCCGAGGTCTTTGCCACGGCCGGGACCCAAGAGAAGCTCGACTTTATCACTTCAAAGCTCGGAGCCACGGCTGCCTTCAACTACAAGACGCAGGACTGGGCAGGGGAGATCAAGAAGGCTACCGGAGGCAAGGGCGTCGACTACATTGTGGACTTTGTGGGCGGGAGCTACTTCCAGCAGAATCAAGACGCTGCTGCGCGCGACGGACGCATCGTCCTCCTGGGAACTCTGGGCGGAACCAAGGTCCCGGACGCAGACATCTCCCAGATCTTGTTCAAGCGGCTTCGTATCGAGGGTAGCACGCTCAGGAGCCGGGATGAGGAGTACCAGGGTCATCTGCGAGATCGGCTGGAGGAATATCTTCCAGACTTTGAATCTGGCAAGTTACAGATATTTGTGGACAAGGTCATGCCGTGGGAAGAGATTCAGGAGGCGCACAAGTACATGGAGGACGCCAAGAATCTAGGCAAGATCATATGTACTGTTTCATAGATTGATCTTTGAGTACACGTATTAAGGTTCTGGGGAATCTGAAATTGATCAATGATACGAATAGATAGTTACTCAGTCAGTTTACTTTGAACCATCGAATTTGGGTCAACTCAAGTAAAGATCTCATCTAAGTCCTCGATGTTTTATGTGGACTTCAACTGATCCTCACTGACACGATTTGGTTACAGTGAAATGCCTGACCATATTTCGTCAATCGCATGTAATCATAACAAACAAACAAAAAGACCAAAACTGCATGGCGGTCTACACGCTTGCGTTTGAGAGAGAAAAGGTATAATGTCAGTACTTAGCGGGCCTTGATCCAGTTGAGCATCTGGTCAAATGCGGTGGCCTGCGCATCCTTGATCGCGGAATCCTGATATTCACCCACAACAGCAAATCCTAGAAGCAAATGTGAGTTCAGGAGTAAGACATACGAGCTTTTGAAGATGAACTTACCATGTGGAACTCCAGGATAGACTTGGACCTCATGCTCGACGTTGGCGTCGGACAAGCTATCTTCTCCACCTATCCGTACGTTGTCTGGGAAGAGAGGGTCGTTTTCGACGCAAACCAAGCTCAGAGGAGCACTGATATCCTTGAAGTCATCAGGAGCAACAGAGGCGGCATGGGCCAAGGCACCCGCTTTGATGAATGGCCCATTCTTGACGCCGCCACTCTCCGCATCCCCCTCAGCAGCCTGCGTCTTCTTGGCTAGGAGAAGAACAAAACGAGCACCGACGCAATATCCGGCTGCATAAATGCCGTCACCTTGCTTGATCGAGTCGGCGTATTGCTCCCGCGCAGCGTCGATGACCTTGTGCAGAATGGGCATGACCTTTTCCTCCGTGACGCGGGCAAGCCACATGTCGATGAGAAACGACTTTGTAACTTCGACAGCCTTTAGCTTGAACTGCTCGAGGATAGATGTGGAATCATCCGTGATGGCTGTGGCGCCGGGGGCTGTGTCGCCGGCGAAGAGATCGGGCATGAGGACGAGGTAGCCCTCGGAGGCGAATTTATCGGCCTGGATCTGGTTGTTTGTGGATTTGATGCCCGTTCCGCCCGTGAGGAGGAGCAAGAGTCGCGACGGCGCATGGGGGTAGTCGGTGGGTTTGGAGATGTAGACCTAGATAAGGGCAGACGTCAGCTTGGAGCTTTTAGGGGAGTTTGGCGGCACCTGTACATCAACGTCGTTGAGCTTGATGATCTCGCCGGTGGAGGACTGGCCAGAAGCTGAACTGGTTAGCGACTTGTCGTCTTGTTACTCTGAGATGGGCATACGGGTTGGTCTATCGGATACACAGTGCTCTCCTACAACAGGAGTTTGGATGTTGTCGCTAGCCGCAGGATGCTCCTGAGCGTCACTCTCGGGAGCGCGAGTAGCATTGTCTGTGTCGGCCATTGCGTGTGAAAGCTTTCGAGGGCTTGTTTTATTCTGATTTGCTTATATGAGGGCGTTGTAAGGGTGAGAAGCTGATGTTACGCGGATGCACGTGGAGGGGCAGGCTGATGTACAAGGTCAAGCTTGGCTGGAATTGGAACTCAACGTCATGTTGGAGGGGTAACTGAGAGCTGCCTTCCAGTACAGGTGCACTCGTGTACAGGGGAGAAGGGTATGAACAACACGAAAACTACATATGTATTTGATATTTGGACAATCTTATCTATTGCCAGTCTACTCTTTTTGCCCGAAGTTCCTAGTTTATCTTCAGCTGATCGTATGGTGGTAAAAGGACCTAAGCTACCTAGCTTCGCCATCTCCAGTAGCTTTGGTTGCGATGTTGAGATCATAATCTAGCTTACTAGCGATCCGTATTGGCGACACTGGTCAACTACCTTGTCAGCTCAAAAAATTCGCATATCCACTGTATTGCCTGTCAGGTTCGCACAAGGTTTATTGTGGCTTGCTTGATCAAGCTACGGCCATTCCTCGTCTAAGGGATGTACCTCTGCCAACCATCAATCGAGGACCCTCTTTACGTAAGCCATCAACGGACCCCGCGATTTCTTGCCACAGCGCGTTGAGTGGAACGCGGTGGACGCGTCGTAGGCACCATCCTCCATCTAACGCTCTTGCTTCCGTCACCTCTCCAAAGAATCACTCGACAAAATCTTTGCTTCAATCAGAAACACCTACGGCCATTTGAGAACGAAGCATACACTACAGCAACAATGTCCGCAGCTTCAGCGCTATCACAGGGCGCCCTTGAGTACGTTCTCTTGCTCTCGCTTTATTCCGTCGTCGCTCGCTAATTTCTGCTCAGTGTGATCTTCAATGATCCCGATAAAGCGAGCAAGCTCTTCCCCGTCCCCGTCCTGCAATGCCTTCAAGTCAAACAGATGGCCCCATCAGCTCAAGGTGGAGATCGATTTCGACTTGTCATGAGTGATGGCCAGCATTATGTGCAGACTATGCTTGCTACCCAAGCTAACCACGTCGTTCACGATAACAAACTGGTCCGCGGCTGCATTGCCCGAATCAAGCAATACACACCCAATAACCTGAAGGGCAAGAAGTATGCGTCTACAATGTTCTTGTTTAGCCATCTCTAACATTCCACAGCATCCTCGTCATTCTCGACATCGAAGTCATCGAATCGCTGGGTATCCAGGAGAAGATTGGCGAACCGGTCGCTGTCGACTCAAAGCCAGCCGCGCAGGAGGGCGCCATCGCCGGAAACGACTTCTATGGTGGTGTCAAGAAGGAAGAGTCGAAAACGCAACCCCAACAATTCCAGCAACAACAACAGTCGATGCCTTCGCGGCCGGCTATGCATGCTGGCAGCAACATCTACCCTATCGAAGGCCTCTCACCTTTTGCACACAAGTGGACTATCAAGGCCCGAGTCACTGCCAAATCAGACATCAAGACATGGCACAAGGCTACAGGAGAGGGAAAACTCTTCAGCGTCAACTTACTCGATGAGAGTGGTGAAATCAAGGCTACTGGATTCAACGAGCAGTGCGATGCATTCTACGACCGCCTGCAGGAAGGCTCTGTCTACTACATCTCCACCCCCTGCCGAGTAACGCTAGCCAAGAAGCAATTCTCCAACCTACCCAACGACTACGAGCTCACCTTTGAGCGCGATACTGTCATCGAGAAGGCAGAGGATCAGACCAATGTGCCTCAGGTGAGGTTTAACTTCTGTTCTATTCAGGAGCTACAGAGCGTGGAGAAGGACAATACTGTTGATGTCATTGGTGTGCTGAAGGAGGTTGGTGACATTGGCGAAATCACATCCAAGAAGGACGGACGGCCGTTCCAAAAGCGAGAGCTGACTCTTGTGGATGACACTGGATTTTCGGTTCGCGTTACTATTTGGGGCAAGTCTGCCAACTCTTTCGATGCACCTGCCGAGTCCGTGGTCGCTTTCAAGGGCACCAAGGTATCGGACTTTGGTGGCAAGAGTCTCAGTCTCCTCTCGTCTGGCACAATGACTGTCGACCCTGACATCCCTGATGCCCACAGGCTCAAGGGCTGGTACGATTCTGCCGGTCGAACAGACACCTTTGCTACACATCAGAACATGGCATCCGTGGGCAATGCCACTGGACGAAAAGAGGATCTCAAGACCATCTCCCAGGTCAAGGACGAGAATCTTGGCATGGATGACCAAGCTTACTACACTATTAAGGCGACCATCGTTTTCGTCAAGCAAGAAAACTTTTGTTATCCCGCTTGCTTATCTCAGGGCTGTAACAAGAAGGTTACTCAAATGCCCGATGGCACCTGGCACTGTGAGAAGTGTGCCGTCTCTCACGACAAGCCTGAATACCGATATATCCTTTCACTAAATGTCGCAGACCACACTAGCCACCAATGGCTCAGCTGCTTCGATGACTCTGGCCGACAGATCGTGGGCCGAACGGCCGACGAAATGATGGAGCTCAAGGAGAACGACGACAACAAGTTTATGGCAGCCTTCGAGGAGGCCAACTGCAAGAAGTTTACCTTCCGATGCAGGGCAAAGATGGATAACTTTGGCGAGGCGCAAAGGTACGTTTCAGAACCCGTTTTCTTATTGTAAAGAAGCTAACAGGATGGTTGCAGGATACGATATCAAGTGATGAGTGTAACGCCCTTGGACTTCAAGTCGGAAGGTCTCAAGCTTGACGAGTTGATCAAGCAGTACGAGAACAGCTCGCTATGATCTTAGATGATTGGGGGCTTAGGTTTTGTGCATGCTGGGTGGCCAAAAATTGCTTCCGGGATTTTATCTGGTATACCTTCTGTGAAGCTGGGTTGAAAGGATATTTTTGTTATCGGGTGGATGTTGATATGACATAGAATAATGAGACAATCATTGTAACACATGGAAGATTGGTGGGTGACTCGTGACTTGGACATGACACTATTTAGATATGAACTTTAATACCCAACGCCTTCAATTACACACTATCCACCTTTTATAATGATCATCTGTCTACAAAGACAGCTTCTCGTGCTTCCAAGGTTTCTTGCCCTCACCATCTCCATAGTCGGCCGTCGCCTGGTAGTCGCCTCGAATCTTGTACTTGTAGATGGTGAGACCATCGAGACCAACCGGTCCACGAGAGTGAATCTTGTTGGTGCTGATACCAACCTCGGTACCGAAGCCGTAACGCATGCCATCAGCAAGTCGAGTAGCGGCATTCCAGTATACGCCGGCAGAGTCAACCTCGTTCATGAAGCGCTCAGCCTCGGCAGCATCAGAGGTCAAGATGGCGTCGGTGTGATGAGAGCCATGGGTGTTGATGTGAGTAATGGCATTGTCGAGAGAGGGGACGGTCTTGACACTGAGCGTGAGGGAGAGATGCTCTGTGTCGTAGTCCTCAGGGGTAGCGTCCTTGATACCCTCAAGGGCCAGAGGAGCAATGGCCGCCTTACTGGGCTGGTCCATGTGGAGGGAGACACCCTTGGCAGCGAGAGCGGCAGCAACGCCAGGGAAGACAGAGTCGAGAGCAGTGTCCTGAACGAGGAGGGTCTCTACAGCGTTGCAAGCAGCGGGATAGCTTGTCTTAGAGTCCACAATGGCGGTGATGGCCTTGTCCTTGTCGGCTGAGGCAGTGAGATAGATGTGGCAGAGACCATCGGCGTGGCCCAAGACGGGGATCTTGGTGGACTCTTTGATGTAACGGACGAGCTCATTTGAGCCACGGGGGATGACGAGATCAATGTGACGGTCCTGAGCGAGGAGCTGGGAGATGACGTCGCGGGTTGTGACGAGCTGAATGGCTGAGTTGGGGACCTCTGTCTTCTCGAGGGCCGATGAGATGACCTTTGAGATGGCGACGAAGGATTCTGTGGATTCCTTTCCACCTAAAGAAGATGTGAGTGAGTAGTAGGTTTGTTAGTGGGAAATTGGATCTTACCCTTGAGAATGGCGGCGTTGCCAGACTTGATGGCTAGAGAGGCAATGTTGGCGATGACTTCTGGACGGGCCTCGAAGATGATGAGGAGGACGCCAATGGGGCATGAGACACGCTCCATGATGAGATCATCATCGAGTTTTGTTCTCATCTGAACTTGGCCGACTAAGACATGGTTAGACTCCAGACTCACTGAGAGGAGATATAAAGGCGGTTTACCTGGATCATCAAGATCCCTTACGTCCAAGATGCCCTTGAGCATATCCTCCCACTTGCCCTTCTTGCCCAGATCCAGCCGCGACACAAGAGCCTGACTAAGGCTACCATCTTGAGCAGCCTTCCTAGCTAGCTCCAGATCCCTTGCGTTGGCGGCGAGGATGTCGTCCTTTGAGGCCGTCAGGGCGGCGTGAATAGCCTCGAGGGCATTGTTGCGCTCCGAGGCCGGGAGGGTGGCGAGGGTGAAGGAAGCTGTCTTTGCGGCGCTGGCTGCGGCCTCGGGGGAGGCGTTTGTGAGGGACATTTTTGGAGGAGATGGAGGGAATTGAGTTGGTTTTGTAGGATGAGTATAGGAGGATGACTCAGGTGAGTGAGGTGAGGTTATAATTATGGCGGCGTTTTTGCCCCGCTACTGAATGCACCCCGCCGTTATGATCTTTGGGGAGAAGCTGGGGAGACAATGGAAAAATCCGAAATTAAAAATAAGTAGACAATTGTCTCCTTAAAGTATTATATAAGACATGCCATGAGTATCATACCTATTTCAAAAGTTCATTGTCGGTTTGTTGCAGATTACCTAGTACTCGGCCGACATCGCTCATCCAATGGAGCAGTTCGAGTACCTCTCTAAAATAACTGTTAGAATAGCAACAGCCAAACTATCAGCATGGCATTCATAACGTTTAGAGAGGAAATATTCTTATGAGAAACTTGTATAGTCAGGATAATCTAAGTTTCATTAGACTTGTTCATTTGTCCATTCACAAGAGTCTATTGATTCTAGTAGTACGAGTTTCGAACATTGTTCATCAGACACTAGATATGATACATGACCAAGCCTGGTGTGAGTCTCAAAGACATGACAACTCAACGATAAGTATCAGATAGTATATGATTGAAATATCATATCCAGTCCTTTTGTATAGTAGACAACCACAAGATAATAACCAACCACTCTTATCCCCACGTTAACCCCCACAATCTCGGCATCCCCTTTCCGCTCTTGTTCTCTCCACCAACCTATACGAGCAACCCATTTGACATAAGCCGAGGATCCTTAGAGAGATAGCCCGTAACTAACAAGCACTATTGGTCATTTGTAGGGCCGGGATTAGTAAACGGGTATATCTCAATTCCTTTCTAGAGCCGAATGCGCAATCTCTTCTCTTCGCAGACCGAGTAACTCACCGGCATCATGCTTCCGCCTTTTACCAATCTCCAGTCTTGAAGATCCTTGCTTTCAACTCTCCCTTTACAAAGCGTCTATATGAATTCTTCTGAATATTCTTCTCGTACTATATCACTCAGCAGTCGACTTACACTTCCTAAAACGTCAGCCGTCGAAACGGCTTTCTCTCCGACTTGATCATCGGCGCCGAAAGGCCCCCCACATCATCGGAGCCGGCCGACGTCAGCGGCCATGAAATCAAAACATGAACAAGAAGAGGTTGACGAAGAAAAGATCAATCTCGAAGAAGATGCTCAAGAGTCCCGGCCAGCTACGGCTGGCTCAGACTCAAAGTCTTCACATGAAGCTCAAGATACCATTGAATCAGTCACACTGGGCGAGCCCCTGGGTCATATAGACACTCGATCTTCTACCAAGCGTGCTCAGTCTAGAGCCTCCTCTTCTCGCTCAAGAACGCCTAATATCGTTCCTAGATCAAAGAGACGTGGTCTTTTCTCAAGAATCACATTGGTGTCAGAGATTGAATATCCCCCAGACTATAAAAACTCGACTAAATGGTGTCTCACCGGTATTATTGCTCTGGCCACGGCCGCTGCGCCTCTGGGCTCAACTATTGTATATCGTAGGTTTAATAATCTTATCCTCAACATGATAAAGGATGTCTCTCACTAACAGACAAAAGCTGCCCTCCCTGTCCTCGCCAGCGAGTTCAACGCCTCTGAGACAATCACCAACCTCTCAGTCGCCCTCTACATGATCTCCATGGCCATCTTTCCCCTATGGTGGTCCTCCTTCTCTGAAGAATTCGGCCGTCGTTCCATCTACCTCATCTCTTTTACTCTATTCGTCGTCTTCTCTGTCCTCTCAGCCATAAGCAAGAACATCACCATGCTCATTGTCTTCCGCATGTGTGCCGGCGGTGCCTCTGCAAGCGCCCACTCGACTGGCGCAGGCTCCATTGCAGACTTATTCGAAGTGTTTGAGCGGGGCAGAGCCATGAGCATCTTCTACTTGGGTCCTCTGCTGGGCCCTCTCATAGCTCCTATCGTCGGAGGTGCTCTAACACAAGCGATTGGATGGCAGGCAACCATGTGGTTTCTCGCCATTTACGGCGTAATCGTTCTCCTCCTGGTTCTGTTGTTCCTCCCCGAGACACTTCGCCGCAAACCTGAAGCTGCGTTGCCAACTGCGCAGACTCAAGAACTCAGTCGAATGCGAACTGTAGATTCTGCCAAGGTAAAGACCAAACGTCTCGCCAAATCTGCCAGACATTTCCTCGTCGATCCCCTGGGAGTAGTTCTCTACCTACGGTTTCCGGCCGTCTTCATCACTGTGCTTCTTGCAGCTATTGCCTTTGGCTCGCTCTACGTCGTCAACATCGCCATCCAGCAAAAGTTTTCTCGTGACCCATATAACTTTGGCCAGCTTTCCATCGGTCTGATGTACATCCCCTCGGGGCTGGGATATATCTTCGGGTCACTGTTTGGTGGGCGTTGGATTGACAAGATAATGGCTAGAGAAGCGCGCAAAGCTAACCGCTACGATGAGAACGGGAAGCTGATATACCTCCCTGAGGATCGTATGAGGGAGAATGCCTGGGTTATGGTAACTGTTTATCCATTGGCATTGCTCATGTTTGGCTGGGTACTCAGATATGGCTTACATCCTGTGGTGCCATGTCTCGCCCTCTTCTTCTTTGGGTTCTCTTCCATGCTCGTCTTTGTAAGAAGTGCTCTTTTCTCTAAAATATATAAGGCTAACATAAGAATCGCAGTCCGCTGCTACTACTATGCTCACAGAGTTCATCCGTAAGCGCACTTCTTCAGGCGTTGCCATTAACAACCTTGTTCGTAATACCCTCAGTTGTATTGGCGCCATTGTTGCTGCGCCGTGGATTGATGCTATCAACGTTGGTTGGGTTTTTACTATTATCTGCATATTCTGTATAGTAATTAGTTATACCAGTATCATATTGTTGAGGAGGAATGCAACAAAGTGGAGGATAACTATGGATGAGGCCTTGGACCAGTAAAAGATTGAAAATAGCATCTTCAGCATGAATCAGCAACCGAACAACTCAAGAGAAAGTTTCAGAACATCATATAAAATGAGTCAATAGCCATGAATATTCTCATCATCATATCATTCTCGTCTGAGATGGTGTAGTCTACTTAGTCTCTGCAAACAACTTTCCAACAGCATCAAGACCAACATTACCACCGCTAAACACCAACCCAAGATCCCAACCCTCCTCTCCAGCCTCTCTCTCCACCATGGCCCTAAAGTCTTCGTCAAAGAGCGCCACCGCCAGCGGCACACATGCGCTAGGTTCAACAACCAACTTGAACCGCTCAAACACCAACTTCATAGCCGCTAGGATCTCATCTTCGGTGACGCTGTACATGCCAGCTACCAGACGACGCCCATAGATGACTGACCACGGATGCTCACCCACTGGTGTGCGTAGTCCGTCAGCCACGGTAAGTGATTTGACTGCCGTGATTCGCGAGCCAGACTCATATCCACGTTTACCATCGTCTGCGCCTTCAAAAGAAGGCTCTGAGCCAAACACGCGGATCCCAGTACCCTCACAGCTGAGAGCAACACCGGAGAGCATACCTCCTCCTCCACAAGGTGTCATGATGGCGTCCAGACCCGGCTTCTCCTTCTTGACCCCAGGTGCCGCATTATCCCGTCCAGTGGCCGGCGCCCGGAATAGCTTCCTCTGGCCGTCGACCACGGCCTCGGCAGTCATCAACTCGGCAACTTGCTGCTGGAACTCGAGGCCCATGGTGCCCTGGCCGAGCATGATATCAGGGTGATCATACGGCGGTACGAGACGAGCTCCTGTCTCAGCAATGACCTTTGCTGCCATGGCTTCACGCTCCGAGGACGTGCTGCCACTGAAGATGACGCGGGCGCCGTAGCCCTTTGTGCCAGCAATCTTCTTGGGATTTGAGATTTCGGGCATGACGATATGGGCTTTGATACCACTCTCGCGAGCAGCCAGTGCTAATGCCTGGGCATGGTTTCCTATACTAGTCAGCATTTCCATGACTCTTGTCTCTCAACTGTGAGATACACATAGGATGAAAACATACCAGAACTATGCGTTACGACACCCTTCTCCTTACCCCCTCCCTCCAACCACCCAGGCTCTTGCTTCAGCCTCTCAACTGCGTGAAAAGCACCTCTCGCTTTAAACGCTCCTATGCGTTGCATATTCTCACATTTGAACCAGAGTCTCAGCACTGGCCGCGCCGGCGTCCGACCAGCCCAGCGAGTTCCCTCCAGTTCCTCTGCTGTGCGAGGTGTTGAGGCCAGTTCCGTCAGAGTCCGGTTGGTCAGAACAGGCGTTAAATGGATGTATGGGCTGATGAGCTTGTGAGCTTCGATGACTGACTCGCGGGTCAGCGGACGCGTTGTTATGTCAGCCATAATGGCAGTGGTAGCAATGAGGCCCTGGTGGTTGGATTTAACGGTAGACCAACTAATTTGTATGTGAAAAGTAGGATTGGTTGATGTATATAAACAGAAGCAAGATCTTCCAGGCTCTTATATAATAGTCAGTGAGTGCTCCGGTTGTCGGCTAACGCTCTCTGTTTCCTGATTTGGCATAAATATTCACTTGCCAAGAAAACAGCACATTACTTGCTATACATAGGGCGTAGAGGTAGGCAGCAAAGGCGCAATCAAAGAGGAAAATATAATACGTAAGCAAGATAACTTCACAGGCTAATTGAGAGACAGTATTGAAAGCAAAAAAAAATCATAATGGTATTCGTTTTGGCTGTGAGCCTGATATCAACTTTTGGACCAGCCTAGATCCCCCATAGCCCAGGAAATTTTGTAAAAAAGTACAAGAGTTCATGTTATTTTCATTAAAGCCGTTTCCCAGATCTCTCTCCCACTCACTCACTCATCAACACGCATTATCCGCTTACTTCTGGTTCTCGGGTCGGAGAGCACGAACAGCCTTGCCGGCGCGCCAGATCTCGAGGTTGCGGATCTCCTCCATCTCAGCCTCGTACTTCTCACGGTAGTCCTTCTGGCTGTTGTACTCGAGAGATCGCTTGGTCTCGGAGCCATCCTTGACGGAGTCGTAGAGGGAGTTGAAGACGGGCTTCAGGGCATCCTTAAAGCGAGGGCTCCAGTCGATGGCGCCACGGCGGGCAGTGGTGGAGCAAGCCTCGTACATCCAGTCCATGCCGTTGGCACCGATGAGAGGGTAGAGGGACTGGGTAGCCTCCTCGACGGTCTCGTTGAAGGCCTCGCTGGGGCTGTGGCCACGCTCACGGAGGACCTCGTACTGAGCAAGGAACATGCCGTGGATACCGCCCATGAGGCAGCCACGCTCACCGTAGAGGTCAGAGTAGACCTCCTTCTCGAAGGTGGTCTTGTAGAGGTAGCCGGAGCCGATGGCGACACCCAGGGCAATAGCCTTCTCCTCAGCCTTGCCAGTGACGTCCTGGTAGACAGCGAAGGAGGAGTTGATACCACGGCCCTCACGGAAGAGGGATCGGACGGTTCGGCCAGAGCCCTTGGGGGCGCAGAGGATGACGTCGATGTTGGTGGGGACCTCGACCTTGGTGAGGTCCTTGAAGACGGGGGAGAAACCGTGGGAGAAGTAAAGGGTCTGTTGAATATATACGTTAGTCCTCACTCTTGACTGGAAGCGGGGTAGATGTTGTTTCTTACCTTGCCCTCAACGAGCTGGGGCTTGATGGCGGGCCAAGTCTCGGACTGGGCAGCATCGGAGAGGAGGTTCATGACGATGGTACCACGAGAGATGGCCTCGTCGACATCGAACAGGTTCTTGCCGGCAACCCAGCCATCCTGCTCGGCGTCCTTCCAGGACTTTCCGTTCTTTCGGACACCAACAATGACGTTGAGGCCGTTGTCACGGAGGTTAAGACCCTGGCCGTGGCCCTGAGAGCCGTAGCCAATAAGGGCCAGAGTGTCGTTCTTGAAGTACTCAAGGAGCTTCTCCTGGGGCCAGTCGGCACGCTCTGGATAGTGATGTTAGTCATTGTTCGTATGTCTGGCCCAGAAGCTGGAGCTGGAGCTTACCGTAGACGTCCTCCTTGTGGCCAGCAAAGTCAATGGTCTTGACACCACGGACCTGCTGCTGAGCAGGGCCAGCGGCGACGGGTCGGGCAACAGCACCGGCACGGACAGCAGCACGAGCGGCAGCAACAAAAGTTCGCTGCTGGACGCGGGGAGCAGAAGCCAGCTGGCGGGCCACGGGGGCACGAAGAGCCTTGGTGAAGCTGCGAGAAGCCATTATGACGATGTGACGGGGATGAGGGGGGAATTGAGGGGAGAGTGTCTGAAGAAAGGATGAGGAGAAAAGGAAATCTGACAATTGGGAGAGAGAAAAGGTTTAGTTATTAAGTAGCTCGAGGGTCGAGTCGAGTTGCTAAATTTTCTGTAGCGACGTCGTTCTGGGGGGGTTGACCGATTTCGGCTGGTACTGTGAGGTGGGGCACATACTGAGTAGCGGGGGAATAGGTCTGGGGCTTGGAGACGTATAAGAGACTTGACTGGATGGGGAACTTTATGAGTGAAAGAGGTATTTGCTACATAAATCTGGAGAACTGCAGGGATCTCTCACCTTGAGTCACGGTGATTTTGGCCAATTAGCGGTAACTGCGTTGTCCAACCGTGCGAATGCCGATTTCAGAGCTGTGTCCCCTCCAAAGCATGGAAGCAACACTGAAGATTCACGTTAAAGAGATACTCATAGAATAGCCATTGACACTCGGAAACTCTTCAATGTCTTTTTTAAATCTATAGGCTAACCTCATAGGAAACACTATTCGACTTTAGAAAAGCAATTGAATGGCAAACCCGAAGAGCAAAAGCTACCCATACCTAGGTAGAGCTAATGCTTTTTGGCATTGGCATTGATGGGGTAACCCTCGAAAGAGCGGAGTCAAGGGCTTCCGGAGTTTGCGTAGTGTCCCCGGGCCACCTCCATCTCTAGGTAGTCTCAGCCGCACATCATCCGACAAAAAGCATCGCGTCCAATGAGATACAATCGAATTCAAGCTTGTCCATGTTCCATCAAATCGGCGGTCCCTTGAATCGGGGCATTATCACCTACTCCGGCAGGGATCTCAGGCAAAACGGTCTAGATCTATTTTACCCAGCTTTGAGTTGACTCTTGACCACTCCACTTACTCCGGATTACGGATCTATGAAACTCTTAGTACACAGATAGGATAGCTGAGCCTCAAGTCAAGGCTCTAGACTCCGCGTTATGCAGTTAATTTCACATGCCTTGTACTAGTAGTGCTCCTATAGGTATATCTCCAACGTTCGGTTACAATCAATAGCCTAGGCAATCAGGACAACTACATGACCAGTAGAAAGCTAAAGCGGTACAGCTCAACCTTGTACAAGACCCCTACACCATCCAGCCCAAGCAGGGTCGATAGACGCACAAGTTGGAACCATCCGGTGCCGAATGTATATATTTCCCAAGCTCAACTACCGCCCACTCTTCATCAACTTGGTTGATGAACCTTACAGGTGGACAACAAGCCCCGGATCATGATGTCCCAACACGCCAGACTATGCATGCTCTTTCTTCTCAAATGCTTGTCGTTAAATTAAACCACCATCAAGCCGTTCTATAGTCTTAAATATTCCTAGACTCTTCGCCTTCTTCGCCGTCGTGAGCCTCTGGTATCCTTCTCGGTTCCATCCTACTTGAGAACCCTATCATAGGTTACTCCCTTGACCACCCCTCCTCCCATCGCGGTCCTCACATTGCGCTTGAAGCCTTCTCGGTTATTCCGGAGGTCCTCGGCTGCCTCCTTGTTCAGCGGATCCGACGCATTAGGTTCAAGGAATAGGAACTACTATCGTGTTAGTCTCTCATATCATACCCATTCAAGTCTTGCACTCCACGCCCAACGGCGTGTCTGCTACAGAACTTCATACCTGTAGCCCAACAATCACAGCGTTTAGGTTCAGCACGGGCTTCCAATCCTCTCGCAGAATGTTCAGGCACACCTTGCCCTCGAGGTCGATGTTTGGGTGGTAAATCTTTTCTCGGCAGCGCACCTTGGGCGGCTCGTGGGGGAAGTTTTGGTTGATGGTAAAGTCAAAGGTAAAGCGGCTGCCTCGGTACATGCCCTCGTCGGGGTCGATCGTGAGTACAAAGTTGAGGATATCGTCGGGGTCGGGGAACTCTGTCTTCATCGTTGAACCGAGGGAAAGCTCTGAAAGGTCTTTTCCAAGCCGTGTCAGTTTGTCTCTCCTAGAGCACACCACAAGACAACAGGGTCTCTGTGTGTGGTATCATGAACATACCCTTTTGCACGCGCAGCTGAGCTGCGGTCACCTTCTTCTTCTTGCCGCCAGTAGCCTGGCCTTCAGCATTCTCAGCCTCCTTCTGCTCCTTTTTCTACACAACAGTCAGCATCCAGGTGCTACAGGACCGGTGGCAGGCTGCTCACCATCGACCATATCTTCAACATCGTGAACGTGGGGGCCCAAAGGTGGGCTGTAGTTATGCGCCGCTAGCGGAGAACTTTGACAAGGTAACAGAAAACAAGCCCCTGGGGAAGCTCCTCTGGCTATGAGTGCAAGGTAATAGAAAGTGTAGAACAAGATACGCTTTGAAAGTAGAATGAGAACGGCCGTAAGAGCGTAAAAGTTAGCTGCGAGAGAAGGGTCTGGACGTGCTTAGTAGAAAAGGCGATGATGCTTGATAAGATAGTACAGCGTAAGGCAGCCAGCATTGCCCAAGATGCCTCGAACCCCACCGAGGTTTAGGCGGCGCCAATGACGCACCTTTTTAGGGTCATACCTTACAGCTTACCTACTATACCTAGTACCTACGTAGTACCTCAATAAATCGGATGATTACCTTATTATGACTATTATCAAGTTTTACTTTAAAGTTGCAGATATAGACAGAAGAATCATATCATTCAAATGCTTCATAAACCCCCAGGGGCAGATGCCAATCTGAAAAAGACTAGATAGAGAATACACTTGCACGTATCCAGGTCCGCCCCGAATACCTTTACTTCCAATGTGCTCTTTTGTTGATGTGCCTCCATTAAATACTCAAAACCCAGCATACGTTACATAACAAAGGTATCCAAAACAAAAATTCACTTTCTCTACTATGACATGTGCCATAACCTTCTTGTACATGGCCACTCCATAAAAGGTTGCGAGATTCGAGTGCAACCTGCGTGAGCACGCGAGATGCTTATCGTCTCGAGAAACAGCACATGAGACCAGTCCTGCCCAGGAACCACAAGAAACCGAAGAAACGGACAAGCGACAGCACGGCAGTAGCGTACAGAAGGAACTGGAAATAATGCGCTTTTCGGTCGGTGGCAGATTCCTAGTAAATCGTTAGTACTCGTAGTACCACTCGAGGTTATGTCAAAACTTACACCAAAGTTCAGAGAATCAAATTTTTCGCTGGTAATGCAGACAATGAGAAGAATGTTGCCAAACAACCAGGTAACAACGAGACCAGTTCGGAAAGACTTGTAGCCATCCTCAACATCAGCCTTCTCGATTTCTTCCTCCTCCTTGAAAGGAGCAAGGGCTCGGCGGACAGTCTGCTCAAACTGGCTGTCGATATCCTCCTGCTCCTTCTCGACTTCCTCGACAACGACTTCATCCTTCTCTCCCTTGGTGACGTGAGCAGATGGGAGCGCCTCAGCTTTGTCTGAACCCTTGGTACCCCAAGAAACATCGTGCCAGTTGTTGAAGGCATAAACCATGAGAATGTTGATGTAAGTTGACATAAGGACAAGGTAGTAGGGGAAGGAGTGGAACATATGCCAGGGATCCAGGTAGAGGAATGAGGCGATGAAGTTCAGACCATAAATGGTAATCAAAGCGACCAGAATAACACCTCCTGCGCTGGAACCGCCAAAGAAACTCTCAAGGAAGGCATCGGTGGAGGTAAACGAGATTTGTTCTCCAATAGGTGTGTTGAAGGCACGGACGACAAGGTAAGCGGAGAGGACAAGGATGTAACCCTGAATGAGACCAAAAACCATGAAGGAACCAATATATGTGAACTTGGAACCCTTAGGTCTGTTACCCAGCGCCAGGATGAACTGGAGCATGACAAAGGCCAGGTAGAGATACTGGAGCAGAGCGTTGACAATCGGAGTTCCCGAATCACCAAAGGGCCAACCGTGAACGCCAGACATGACGTTGGGAGTGCCCACGAGATCCATGATAACCGATGTTGTAAGCCAGTACGAACCGAGAGAGAACCAAGCAAAGAGAGTGTTCATGAGAGTGTAGATGAGCTGAATGTGGAAGAAGAACATGCGGATGATGTTGTGACCCGACTTGTACATACGACCAAAGTGCATCAGCGAGTATAGCGTAGCTGCAAATGAACCGTTGAGCCATCGTCGACGTTGACTAATGAATTCTGCTGCACCTTCGGGAACATCAGTCTCACCCTTGGCAGCCTTGATATAAGACAAGTGCCACTTCTGACCAGCCTTGGCGACCAGCTCGAAACACAGAATACGATCCTCAGCCAAGAACATGTTCTTCTTGAAAATGTTCATGCCGTCAATACCCTTCTTACCAAGCATCTTGGATAGAGTATGGTCACCGTGGAAGTACTGCTCGAGGGGACGACCCATGATGGCTCGGAATCGGTACGCAGAGAAGGCACCAGGCAACACACTGACATAACCGAAAGAGGACTCAAGAGGCTTGTCGAGAATGTTGGAGATCTTGTACTCGAAGTTCTGCACAGCGACGAGGGGGTTGAACAGCTTCTTGCCGCCCTTACCCAACATGGCGTGAATTTCACCACAAGCACCTCCAAGGTCCTTGTCGTTGTAGAAACCCTCCCAAAGAGCAAGGAGAGATCGGGGGCTGGGCTTGGTACCGGCATCAAGCAGGATACACACCTCAGGGTTCAGGATACGACCGAAGGCGTTGAAGAGCCATCGATGGGAGTTAATCTTCTTTGTGTTCTTCTGCTTCAAGCAGAAAATCATCTGTACTGGTGGCAGATTCTGAGAGCCCTCGTTTGTGGGACGAATGAGCTGCTGGTTGGGGGTGACGGAAAGCTGGGTGGTGTATTCGAAAATGTGAGCAACGGTCTCCTTGCCGTCGACGTCCTTCTTGATAACACCATCCTGGAAAATACCGACAGTTGCAAGGACATCAAGACTGTTCTTGTCGGCCTTATCGATACCGTCGAAAACCAGGCAAACAACGATCTTTTGCCAAGCGGGACCACCCTTGTTCCAGAAAGTCGACTTCTTAAGGTTGACAATATCGCGGATGTTCTGCATGACGTGGTGCAGGGTTCGAGCAAGCAAGACCTTGTCTTCATTGTAGTAGGTAATGGCAATCAGCAGCTCAGTGTGTCGGTTGTACATGCGAGGTCGCAAATCGTAACCGTTCTTGAGGGTGAAGTCGTTGGGATCGCAAGTGGCAGCGGTGTATCGCATCTTATGGAACTCCTCACTGCCATTTTCGGCATCCCGGTACTGAGGCTGCACAGCATTCTTGATGGCGCTGGGCACGGGGTAGTCAATGCTGAGAACTGAACCCTGAACAAGCTTGATCTTTCGGGTTTTTGAGCGGCCAAGACCACCGCCGCCTCCCATCTGAGGCTGCTGCTGTCGCTCGATCCAGCTGTCTTCGGGGTCGAAGGCAGAGTCAGGTCTAGGGAAAGGGGCAGCGGCATCGAGGTTGCCAAACTGACCGAAGCTGCCACCATCGCCGTATCCAGCAGATCCCTGGCCAGGTACGGTGGACGAAGCTCCAGGGGCATAGGATTCAGTGAGACTGTAAGCAGAGACGGGGCGGTCTGGGGGAGTACGAGCACCAAGTCGATCTTGGTCGTAGCCCGAGTTCAGGAGGCCGCGGCCCTGCTCCTCGTCGTTTTCCTGAGGGGGAAGGTGGTACTGCTGAGAGGAAGATGAGTTAGATGCTGTCGTGTACAAATTGAAGCCGTGAGAAGAGCATGTGCACTTACGCTACCACCAGCAGGGAGGTCCTGCAGAGCATGTCCCCCATACTCGTTGTCACGGCCATTGTACGCCATGATGAATAGTTATGCTCCCGTGGGCGCTCAGCACTGATGGGATTCGGATTGAAGCGCGTGGAATAGAAGCGGCGCGGCAGTGATGGTTGATGTTTGGAGTTTTCGAGATAGAATAGGACAGGAGCTGAAACAGGAGGAAAGAAATCCAAATGCAGATGCAGGTCACGGGCAACCACCTATTGTACCTTAGCCCCAGCAACGGTAAGAAACTTGAGGCGCCAGCCTCAAAAAGAATGATGATAGTTGGGGCGCGGGGTGGAAGGGGGTAAAGTAAAAGAGGATGAAGTTTGAAATAGGGCAGGAGGGAAGAAGGAGAATTGAAGGCAACCGAGAAGAAGGTCAGCGACAGGGTTTATTTTTTTTCTCTCGTTCTGTGAGCAAATGTTTTGATGAAGGCCCTGGGGACGAATCTCGTTTTTGCTCCACGGCTGGGCTCACAGCTCAAGAGTAAGAATAGGGGACTGGCTGGCTGGGTCTTGCGCTAAGCCTGCTGAGCCACTCCACTCCGCCATCAGTTTGGGGGGTGAGGATCCATCCCATCTCGAGCCCGCTGCCATCCTTGACCCACTCCTACAAGATACCCGCCTCTCATAGGAGCCAACTTGCAACTCTGACAACCATTCCGCGAATCCAAACGACGCGGTCAGAATGGATGCATTATCTTGATGCCCGCTGAGCGTTAAGACGGGCATCCCGCCAGAGTTTACTAGTTTTACTGCATGTTTAACGGACCCGAGTTGCATGCACTAGGTTATGCAGAATAGTATCAACAGCTTCACTTTCTAACAGATAAAGCTACATCGTATTACAGTTGGATCAGCTCGTCAGCTTTAAATTATCTGAGCTGAGCGACGAGGGCATCAGCCACCGCAGCAATCAATTACTCACCGTTAACGCGGGTTCTCTTTTTTCCACTCTGTTTGAGTTGGAGCTACGTCTCTGAATGGAGAATGGTGCTGTTAGAGTACCAGAGAATATGGAGACGCGGTTAAGGGGCCCCTGAAGACTTGCATTGCTCTCCAACCATACGTGATGCTGCTCATGGGAGAAACCTAGACTGAGCAACATCGGACCTTATGCTCGGACCTACAACTTACCGCTCTGCTACGGTTTCAAAGCTTCTGTGGGGGGGAAACACAAACTTCCAGAAGACAAGTTAAATACTGTACCATCTCGCTCCCCTTTTTTGGCTTTCCAAGCGCCGTCTTGCCGAAAGATCATCGTCCCCTTTCTCCTTTCTCACCCTGCGCGTATGCGTTGTACGGTACAAAGAAGGGTCCCTAATTTCCCCTTCAGGGCGGGCCCGGGCTTCATTGCGGGCAGCTTTTGGTCCCGTCAGGAACTCGTCCATAGGCCAGTAAGCTGTCCCCCTGCTGGCTTACGATCCTTTCCTGTTGACCTCAGCCGCTGAGCCTACAGCGACGCCTCGTGAAAGCCCGCTCACCTACTCGAGTTAGGCTGTGGTAGCCGTAGTTCAGTGTCCCGTCAGCAGTCAGATTGAACCATGTCGTGCGTTACCCAAGTACCTTTTGTGCTGTGCTGACCGCAACGCAACGCACCATGAACATGGTCGGGGTCCGTCGCTCAGAAAGAAGCATGTGCTTGTGTAACCATGTTGCTGCCTTGGTGCAATTGTTTCCGTCTGCGTCTCCTTTGTCTGGCAAAGCTGCAGTGACATTTAGGCGGTTGCTGTGAGGTAGAAATGCCTCCCTTGGCAGGCACTTGGATTAACTGAAGCAACCGACAGGGTTGATCTCTTGGTCCGAAACACCAGGTCTAGGCTGGTTTCCAAAAATAACATCCGGTGCCTTTTTGGGCGAAATTAGCTGGAGCGGCTGGAACGAGCCGATAGCGGGGACAATGAGGCGCAGGCAGGGCATCTTGTGGTGAAGTCGGCGTTGGCCGCATGGGAACCTTTGAAGTAGCATTGGATCCAATATCCAATGCCGTTTTCGCTCCGCTTCACTGCGTCCTCTGTCATGAATGATTCCAACATGGCTAGCAGGAGGCGATTTGCACAGGATAAATGGACTGGCTGCTGCATGTCAACCCAATGGGCTTTGAATCCTAAGTTATGCCATCTGAAGTTGGTCACCGCCTCACGTCAGCTTGCGATAAAGATCCGCTCTCCAGCCTTGTCATTCTTGAGCCCTACCGCTGTCTATTCGTGGCTGACAGTTCCATGTCTGTCTTCTTTCGGGACAAGGGTTTGCTTTTCATGAAACTTTCCAGCGGGGATGTTCCGATAGATCGTCTTAATTGAGGTAGCCAATGTTCGCGAGGTGGAGAGTATTTATCCAACGGGATATCCTGGCAGTTACAGATTCTCTGTCCTGACACAGTCCCTCCAGCCTTCAAAACGTCCGTATTTCCCATCTTCGGTTCCTCTCCCGAGACGTCTGCGACTCTCTGGGTAGACTATTGATGTAAGGCAACATAAAGTTCGTGTCCTAGATCTTAAGAGCCCGACGGGTACTACCCTGAAGATGCCTGCCACCACCTCCGGACCATAAGGGATCACGGAATGTCTGAGCTTATGCAGCAGTGGCAGGTCAACGTGAGCTTTTGAGTTGTTGAGGTTACTGAGATAAATTTCCATGTCCTATATGCTACCGGGTAAGCGGCAACGGAGTATGAGTGTTACTCGGCTACGTACTTGATCGTGAGGTTATTCAGGAGAATATAAACCTCCACCCAAGGAATGGCATGCTGAGTGTGCGTAAACAACCTCAGAATCACGGGGGTTATATTCTATACACGGCGTACCTGCAGGAACTTCCCTAGTCGAGCATATCAGCCATGGGCACGACTGATGTGCTCTATTGATAGCCTCGCTGTCAACAACCTGCGTTTGAAGCAAAGCAAGCAACATTAACTGGGTATGCAAGGGCCAACGGCTCACAGGTTACGTTATTCCTAATCCAGCCTCCATTTGCCATACAAACACATGTGAAGCTCTACAAATAGGCTATGGATCTACTAACATAGCACCTCGCACTGCTGTAAACAAGATGATGCCCGGACAAACAGCCCCATTCAAGTATATATGCACCTGTTGAGGACCAGTGATTATCAGACAAGACAGGTCCAAACAGCATTTGCCAAGCATACTCTGTACAAAACACACATTTTACAGCCCTAGAAAGGAGGGACGCGATCTCAGGCAAGTTTTTTTTTTTCATCGGGGCTTTGTTTCGGATTGAGGGACGCGCGTCTGGTGCAGACAGAATAGTGCTTTTTTTCTTACACTTTTTTTATTTTGCTCCCCCAGCGGCCGCTCAAGTCTGGCATGTAAACTCATGCCACTGCTGAAACCGCAGTATACAGTAGACCACGGAATTGTCCTTGGATGTGTAGACAAAGCATTATGAGCATAGATTGAGGAGATGTGATGGATGGTGGCAGCAGGCTGAGAGAGGAGGGGTGTATTAGGGACGTTGCTATAACGTCGACAGTATAGCTTCCTAAGTAGTAAAAATAAATTGGACGACGCAGATTGACAGTTGGTCGGTTCTTTGCAGCAAAAAGAACCTGTTCGTGTTCACCTGAAGCCAGCTGATGGTTTGCGATACCTGAGCTATGTGCGGACAGCCTACTTTGGACGGTACATGCAGACACTAGCAATTTATCTCACCACGGCAGGTATTCATCTCAAAGACAGTGCTTATCCAGGATCTTCAGGGGTTTTGGACACTGGTCTGTGGATTCCTGACCGGGATCTTTAACGTTGATTTATATGACGGTTGACCCCTAGAGAGCCACAATATCAGGGGAAGACACACAGTGCAGGTGTTAATATGTTTCGCTTTGGCTAAGAAAGAGGTAGCGTCGAGCAAACCCCTGTTACGCCATCATCTCGTGCTCCAATGATTGTCTCGCCCGCAAGAGAAGAGTGTTGAGTGACCAGTCTTGGACTCCCGCCTCCCGCTCTTGAGTCGCTTTCGTTTTGCTCTTTCTTTCATCGTCCTTCACAACTTGACGATCGCATCAATTTCCCATCGACTGCCAACTTCAACATCGTATCGATCCGAGTCGAGCAAAGCAAAGTACTCCCCCGACAACCAAAACTACTTTGCTTCATCCTTCTTTCGCATCGGATCTGTCGCTTTGGTCGATTATGTCTTGTTGCGCCTCCTAAGCCCAGCCTTCATTTTCATCCGAGCTAGCCTCTGAACACACACTCGTTTCTCATTTACCTCGTTTCTTCTACCACGTCGTCGATTCTTGCGAACTCGTTATCCGAACTACCGTCTCGAATATCGACGACACATATACTTTTTTTTTTCTTTCTTTTTTTTTCTCCAGTCCTTTTTCTTTCTCGACATTCTGGAGCCTTGTCGCCGATCGCTATTCAAGTCAACTTATCGCCAAGCATTTGCCGATAATCCACTCTAACTTAGACTTGAGATCATCCCAAGCGATCGACGCCTGCCAAACTTCAAACATCAATACTTTACCTCTTTCGACATCACCATGATGGAAAGGTCTGGATACCTCGTCGCCAGGAATCTGGATGAGCTGAGCCACGGTAGGTCAACCCCAGCCATCATCCTTGGCCTGTTCAGCAACCACTGACAACAGCCTATAGCATTCCAGCTTGTCCCACGAAGCGGAAATTGTGTGAAATGTGACGATGACGCCCAGCTCGAATGTCCTAACTGCCCAGACGACCAGGTCTGCCAGTTTACCGTCCCATTGGACTGCACTCAGTGTGCTACGTCCTTCTGCGAAAAGAACGACTCTGACACATCCGACGACGACAGCGGTGGTCCAAATGTTGGTGCCATTGTTGGCGGTGTTCTTGGTGGCATCGTTGTTATTGCTATTGCTACATACTTGGTCTGGAGATTCTGTATCAAACCCAAACGGTCACAGATTCCTACCTCTATATACATCGAAGATGTTGACGCCGTACAAAGCGAGAAGGAAGCTGCCTCGAGAGGAACCCGCCCGCCTTCCACACACACCGTTCACTCGATTGCTTCTACCGTCTTGACCCGAGCATCCAACATCATTCAGATCGCATACATCCCTGGTGTCACAAACCGAGCAACACCGACATCACCAAACGTTCTTGTTCCTCCTGTTCCACCGATTCCTATGCACCATGCCGAGGCCAATCGAGGCCAAGGAGGCGACGACCAGCATTTTTTCGTTCCTGGTGACTTGCGAGACTCTACCTACTCGGGGTTGTCAGGCTACTCAGACCGAACATCATACGCTCGCACCTCTTATGCGCCTCGATCTAGCGTGGCTTCTACAATCTACGGCAAGCAGGCTCAGGTTCTTACACCAGCGCAGACTGGTATGCGTGCCAAGCCCACTGTCGTCAGCGTCAGGTCTGTTGGTAACAACGGCGGCGAGCTAAACGCACCACCGGTCCCGACAATCGACTTTGAGAGATTTGGTAGTAACCGGCCCAAGAGTGGTGCGAGTGCCTTTAGCGTCGGCTCAACGTTCCTCAACAGCGCCAACACTGCTACGCAGGCTCGTGCACAGGTGGTCAAAGTTGGAACATTGAAGAAGGTCGACGTGGGCAATAAGACCGAATCAGACACATCTTCGTCGACAGTGGGAACATCGCCGCCAACAACGCCAAGTGGCAACGTTACTCGAGACTCGAGCATCACCGTCATCGATGAATCGCCTTCCATGGACCAAGGACCCTTCTCGGATCCACCAGAGCGACCGAACACACAGAAGACAAACAAAGCACCTAGCCTAGGCGCTGTCATGGAGGATTCAGTAGGCGAAGACGAGAAGCCACCGGCCCCTCAAAGGCGAGACAGCAGTCCTTTCGGAGACCAGCACGCAACAAAAGAGTGATGATAAGTCCTCATCACTCCTATATATCACAATTTCCTTTCTGAAGATGTCACGAATCTAGCCGAATGTTAGTCGAGGACATGTTTCAGAATCTGTTTTCTTTTTCCCGTATATTCACTTCATGTCAAATTTTGAACAGACAAGACCAAATTTCACGGGATATGGCACCCTTTTTTTATGTTTACATTCTGGATAGCGACGAGGGACTTTTTTTGGTATCAACTACGGCGTCTTGGAAAGGGAGCCGCGGCATTGGCTCCAATGATGCCAGGAGGTTATGGGGGTCTCTATGTGAATATTGAATAGAGATGATCCGATATGTCTGATGATGCGTTGATGAAGAGTGATGTGACATGCTGACTTGTCTTGTCGGCAGTTAAAAGTGTTATTGTCAGCTGAGTATGTACATCTCTATAGTGCCAGGTCTCTTTACTCCGAACGCCGAGGTGAGGATTCAACGTTGCTCGGCTATACAAACTAATGGATCCTTTAGTCGCTACCCCTCACTTAGACGGCGGCTACTGGCATAATGATCGCCGCCTTCTAAAATGTCGATCAGTGAGGTTATCACCACCACTCGGCCGATAGGGAACGTGCACCGCTTAGTTGAATGACTAGCCTTCTTTTTCTGATACAACGCTATTGTTACTTGCTTGCACGACTCGACGCAGGAGACGATGATCTTGGTGTATAGGACATGTCGATACGAATGTTTGGTTGTTTAAGGGAAGCATTTCTTGTCTATTGGTGAAACGAGCTAGAGAGAAGGGAGTAATTTCACTGGGCTGGCTGTTTAAGGGGTATCGAGATAGATTCTTTGCTCTTGTAAAGGAGAGATACTGAAACAAGACGGTTGTTCCAACGTTTCTTCTATGCACCTGTCACGCACGGCTTGCATGTCGTCGCTGATCAAGCCAAGACACCTAGGTACCTATTTAGTACAGTTTACTTCTTTACGTGGCATCTCAGAGAGAGTTGTTATGCATCCCTTCATGGAACGGATGTTTTCGGCGCTCGGGTGTTGATTATTTCCTTGAACAGAATAGGCTTTCTTTGAGTTTATCCGACAGACTACTCCGACTCCGTAGATGTTTTTTTGTGTCCTCATCTGCAGGCTAATAAGGATGTTTTTTTTTTTTGATAAAAAAGGTTGACAATCCCTACCTCGCCAAGGTAATGGCAATAACAAACAGAATGGTTCTGTTTTAACCGGTTGGACCAACCTGGAGGGCTTGTCATGCACGTCAAGACGGTTTTGGAACGGCATTGTACTTGAGATTTGTTCTTTTTCTTTTGTCTTCAAGGATTTTAAAATTGTTTGTATTACTTCTCAAACCCTACCTCTAGTGTCGGGACCTCTCGTCCCCTGTTCCCTGAGGGTTCGTCCAAGTCTCTCCCCTCCTTCGAATCCTTTTTACCTTCCCCTTCCGTGCACATCCCGATTATCCCATTTAATAAACTGCCCATTCGTCTACAAATCCTAACAAACAATTTACTATCCATTATCATATCGAAATTAGAATTGGATAGAGAAAATGATGTAGCTATAATAGTAACTAGACTCTTCGTCTCTAAACACCCGCTGATAGGTAGCCACCGGCGGTCACGCCATCTCTACGCCGTCTCGACTCGATACAGCTTGTAAGGCAGTCTAACACGGAGGGAGAAAGAGAGAGACAGAAGAAGAAGAAAAAAGGACTCAATGGTACTGTTCGCTACGAATTACCGTTAATCTTCTATGCGTAGAGCTGAACAAACCGCAGAATGTACAAACCCCGTGCTAGGCTAGACGCGATGCTACCAAAGGCCTCAAACATGCACAGCCAGCCATGGATGTTATCCCCAAACCCCTGCGTAACGGCTGAGGGCAAGGTACTAACGGCATGGACTTAAAAAGCCGCATAGAAACTTTGTTCGGCATTTGGTCGATTCGAAGAAAAATTCAGACGCCAGGCTCGTGGCTTTTTGATATAGGCAGCCCAGTTATGCATGTTCAGGCAATGGTCTAGAGACCTTCATGTTTATTAATCTCCATTTCACGTCAGACGCCACATTTCATGCCATGAGCCTCAAATGTCATTTTATTACCGCCTGCTTTTGTATCCTCTCTCGGCCCTGCATCGTGAAGCAAAATGTTAGACGCCACCAAGATACGATCCGGCAAAGGGAATAAACGCACACGCACAGCATGATTAGACCAAGGTAGCTTATCTACCTGGTTACTAGATGCAGATACTAGTCTTGGCTGCATATATACTATTCTTTTCTTTTCCATAGTACTCTTTGACGCCATCTAAGGATCATGGCTCATTGTCAACACGTGGGGGTTGAGTTTGATATTGCATGAAGGAAGCGTGGGACATGTCAAGAGGTTGTGTCGTGAGTTACCGTAGCTATTTGTAGACAAAGGTATTCTACCATATCCTTATACGGACCGAGAACCTGCCTGTACTTGTACCGTAGCTTCAACTCCCATCCAGATCACCCTACTACATCTGCATACTACATACAGTAGTAACCCACCAGCCTCCTTATCTGATCCGATCCCAGTTCCGTTTCTCCATGCGCGTAAAGATTTGCAAGCCAGATCCTCAGGGAACAGTGTTTCGTTGACCATCTGGATAAGCGAAACATAGTGTTTCCCCAAGTTTATGTGCCCCAAGCACAGAATCAACGGCTCGCATTGGAAATCCACTAACAGGGAACATGGTTCAGCATCCTACTTGACAGATGCAAAGATACGTCGATGCGAACGGTTCCAGCTATGATCAAACACGGAGAAAACTCTCACTCCACAGTCAGGAAAATCCTAAAGCAATAGGACAAGTCATAGAAAAGAGGCTGGATGATTAACCAACAAAATGAATGCCTTTCAAATTTTGGTCGTAAATTTTGCAAAATAGTAATAGTATAAATGTCACAAATAACCTAGCGCCCCAAGAATATGCCTCTTTTTGTTCGTACGCCTTGCGCCGGTGCGGAACTGCTTCTGCTTTCGTTCGTCGTTGGATGCTGCGTCGTCATGTTGCCCTGGTTGTAGGGCAGTTGGCCATCTAGAAATTGCAGAAAAGTAATAAAGCCCGTCTCTCACTCTTCCCACGGTATCTCGCCAGCCATCTTTAGTCATTGGGCATATCCTGTCCCTTCAAGATGAGGGGTCTCGCCATTTACCGACCCCTCATGCACGGTTCTTGACGTTGGCTTGTTGTTGCTAGCGTCTTGATCTACTCGGTCGCCTTAGTTTTCCTCCTCTTGATCGATGAACCCTCAATCCATAATGGGGTGCATCTGCTCATAATACCACACACTTGGACTTGCTTCGGTCCTTGTTTCTACTCCTGTGTCTTTCGTCTCGATCGCCGCCCCTCGCATCACCGTTGCCTGTTCGCGTTCGACCGCTCGATCTTTCCGAGGGGCGTGAGGCTTGTTGTCGCTGCCGACGTAGGATCCTAACCACATCATAGAATGCCTTTTCGACGTTGATACAGTTCTTGGCTGAAGCTTCCACAAACTCGCAACCAAGCTCACGGGCGAGAGCGTGCCCTTCCTGTGTCGAAACCTCTCTCTCGGTGACTCGGTCGCTCTTATTGCCGACGAGCATAATAGGTACAGGCAACTGCGCGTTGGCGGTGGAAATAGGAGAGCCAGGATAAGAGGGCGATGAAGCGCACGACTCCTTCACTCGTTGAATCTGGTGGTGGAATCGCTTGATGCGAGTGAAGGATGAACGTGATGAGATGCTGTAAACTAGAACAAAGCCTTCGCCATCGCGAATCCACTGATCTCGTAGTGCCGTATATTCTTCCTGTCCGGCGGTATCAAGTACTTCGAGCATACAAGGCTGACCGTCGATAACAACCTGCTTTCGGTATGAATCCTCGATCGTGGGGTCGTACTGTGACAAGGTGTTAGTCGGAGCAATCGATAAAGCTAATGCTAGGTGAATCTTACAGTCTCAACAAAGTGCTGCAAACATAGCTGAATGGTAAGGGCCGTCTTTCCAACACCACCATCACCTAGCACCACCAGCTTGTATAGCACCATTCGGCCGGCCATGATGATGGCAACGGCGACGAAATCGACAAAGAAGAAAGTCGATAAAGAGGAGAAATTGGGCCTCGGAGTAGGTAAAGACCCAGCGACCAACGGACCGGAGAGGGAGAGAAAAGAGGGAGAGGGGAGGGTGGAGAAGAGAGGGGGTGGTCGATTGAAATGAGGCTCACGAGATGAGTGTCGATATATCCAAGGTGGTTGGAGGTTGTGTGTGAGGTCGTCGTCACGGGCAGACGAGAGGCAAAGGTGAGCAACGCAAGGACGGGAGGAGGGGGTGGCTTGATGGAGCAGTGAGAGCTGTGACCCGACCTAGCAATTGTGGTATAGGTATCCGTAATAGCGGCGGAGGCGTCAAGGCGAGCGAGGCAGGGCACTGGCACCTTGGGATTGGGGCAAGGCAACCTAAGGTAAGGCAAGGCAGGGCGAGGCAAGGCTCAAGGAGACACGAGGCAGAGGCAGAGGCAGAGAGGTAGAGGCATAGACAGCGCGCGGCAAGGCAGCAATAGGACGTGAACGGACAAGCGCCAGTGGCAAACTTGCTGCGTTGTTGTGAGGGAGCGCGAAGTATGGTCCAAAAAAAGAGTCGGGAACAAGAGGGACAGCACGCTCTGGACAAGTTTAGATGTTTGGTCTAGACACTGGAGGCAAAGTTGGGAAAGATGGACAAAACAATCCAGCCCAAGACAAGTCCAAGCCCAAGCCCAAGCCCAGAGTGGAGAACCTTTTTTTTCTCCTTCTCTCTCTTGTCTCTACCTCACCTTGATGCTTGAGGGAGGTGCTCTGAAGAGTGGTGCTGAGTAGTACGTAGTGGTACTTGGGCTCACAATGCTAGTAAGCCCCGGTCCAAGTCCAAGTCCAGTCCCAGTCCAGGCGGGGCGCCAGGTTCTGCTTCTACCAAGTACCTGGGTGAAAGGTACCTTATCCATGCAACGGAGACGCGGCAGCGGTACTCGCACCCTCGGATCCAGAGGAGAGGCTAGGAGGCTAGAGGGCTTCGGGGGTTCTTCCAGGGGGGGGAGGCAGCGAGGCAACGAGCACACAAGCCACTCTCACCTCGCAGACGGTTGACCTCGACCAAATGTACCCCTTTCTAGGTAGGTCAAGGTTGGGCATGCTTAGAGTGGAGGGGAATGCAGGACGATGGGATGGGCGCCCAAGGTGCATGCTATAGATACCTAGGAGGCAAACAGATTGGATAGATAGCAACTGGCACGCGGTACAGCCAGCACGTAGCAGCGGAACACAACCATCCATCCATTGAAATGGAAGGGGGAAATAAAGGAAAAATCAATTCATCCACTGGTACTGTACCAGCCCTGCCACCCATGGATAGGATATCGGTTTGGTGGATGCCCCAAGAAATGGGAGAACGAGGGTACTAGGCTTCTGATAGGCGAGGGATGAAGCCGGAATGGTGAAGCGGTGGACGAGGGGCACGCCAGGCCCTGGTCGCAAAACAAAAGCCGCTGCTGAGCGACTCGATTGGGGGCTATCCCCAGCGCAGGTACGTAGTAGCCCGTACATGCTAGGTAGGTACTCTGCTTTGTGAAATCAATGTAGCAGTGGGCATGTTGGAATTCATCATTAAACACTGCACTCAATCCGGGCCGTTTTGGGTTGTAGTCAAATGGTGCCGCTCTGCACACCTCGACTTTTTACTTCTGCCAGGGACAGATTTGAATACCACCTTGGCTTGGTCCTGACGTCCCATATGTACTCCGTACTCCGTACAGTTTAGTTACCTTATTATTCATCGGCAAGCACCCGGGAGCCCGGGTCACGGCTCGGTTGTGTCGCGGAGGGCGGACGACTCGACCGGACCTAGGGTACTTACCGTAGTTGGTCTTGGTCCGTAGCAGAGATGGAGCGAGCCTGAATATTACATTATCCGTACTAATACCAGGACAGGAGCTGAAGTGAGGAAAAGAGCCAACTTTGAACGGAGGGATGGCTGGGCCCAAGACACGCGTTGGCTTTAGCTTTTGGTGGTTTTGTTGTTGGGTGGAGACTTGTACTTGTTGTCTCTGTTCGCAATGGAACTGATGCATTTGCTCAAGCTTTGGAGATTCAATATCTGTATAAGTTATGCATAATTCCAATGGTAGTGATCAAATAAGGCGCAAAAAACCTTTTGTCGAATTAGTTTGGCTTGTTCGTAATTAGCACAAAGTTATATATTTCTTTCTCTCAATCCAATATTTCTCTTATCCTCATACGGTTTTCTGTCGCAACATTTCTGTGCGCAGCATGCAGAAAACAGAAAACAGAAAACTGGCCAGGCGGTCGCAGGACTGCAAAGTGGTGTGCCCAGTTCTCCATCCAATGCCCGTAGGGAGCTGCTCGTCTCCCCGGGAAGCCCATTCCCAAGGGGGAAATAGTGGTGGAGAAAAGGTGGTGGCCTGTGCGGAAGCCGTTCCCAGCAAATGGAAGCTCACGTTTCTTTCCAGGGGAGCTCTTCAGAACTGGAGGGGAAGGTTGGGGATATCTTCAACTCGATATGTGAAAAACTAAAACAGAAAAATATGTTGATGCTTTTGTTCAATGTCATGTATGTAATTCTCTTTGAATTTTATGTCTAGATGAGTCCTTATGAAGGCTCGCATATAACACAAATACCACCGTTTCATGATAGACATCTCATGTCAAAGTGTACAACAATATTATTTTGGTCACCACAACTCGATGCAAGCGATAGCAACAAGTCACAATCAAATCAAATCCAGCAATTCCAGAGCCGCGCTTGTCGGGCATTAGATTCCTTTCGGCTTCTTTTTTTTTTTTTTTTCAAGGGACCTGGCTCTTTACCCCCTATCCATACTAAGGTAATTAATAACCGCTCACCAACGTTAGTACGATGCCAATGGAAAGCTCTTTCAAGCACTGCAATCCGTTGCAATTCGGCTGATCCTCGCGCGTCCACTTATGGGGGAGATTTTTGTCTATGTTGGTTGTTGATCTCGCTCACCTCTCCACCGAAAATTGAGGTTGGAGAGAGGTTGGAGGAGCGTTGGGCATCAGAAGAGTGGGCCAGCCCTGTCCCGTCTTTATGACAACGGCGTGGCCTGGCCTTGTCTTGCTCAAGTATGTATTTACTCTGGTGTGTCGACAAGGCTTATCTGGAGATCTACCTTATTCCATCCATTTCTAAATTGACCAACCCGAGTCATTGAGCTCAAGTGACTGACCCAGGAACAAGACGCCGAAAACGGTCTTGGATATATTGTTTCTTGGTCTCTTCAGATGGCTGTCCCAAAATGCCACGCTTCTTATTCGTCTCTGGCAGGCGTCAAGAGGACGAGGCCTTTCGCTTCAACCATGGACAACAAACCTGCGTTGCAAAATAAGGTAGCCCCAATACCTCATCTTGGCATTGCCTAGTCAGCCCACCACGTAATCTTCCGAAAAACGACTGCTCTCCCAGGACATCCCATGTCATAAACTACATACATACAAAGACGGGGGTGCCACTTTACCCGTCTCGGTACTCCATAGAGACCCTGCTTTTTGGCCGGATGCTCACTTCGGCCACGAGTCGTTGTGCGACATGCTAGGAGGTGGCAGTGCTGTAGGTACTGAAGCAAGCAAGCAAGTACGGCGGCTGGGATATTCAGGGGCTGATGAGCTTCATTATCCTTGATATTGTACATTGGCTTGGAATGAGTCCGTCTGCTTCTCAAAGCAGGATGCATATGTTCGTCATGCAAGATTTGGATCGTTTTCTTGTATGAATCCTACCGAGTAGTCCTGACCCACCGCGCAGTGACATCAATAGCCTTGCACTGATACATATGCAGGTATGTAAGTAAATACTTGAAGCTGGAGTACTATCGTCACATATGACCTCAGCATCCAATTTATGATATACCTGGATATACATACACAAGTGTGTCTTGTATCTGCCATGTATTTGAGTTGCACGTCTTAGCTGGACCAACAGCCCCATTTTACCCCACACCTAAAACGTCAACCCGAAACCTTCTGTCGACCTCGTTCGAATGCCAATGAATGATTGACGTTGATATTGTCATGGTTAGAAAGCAATAGGTAGTTATCCCGGATCTGATACTCATGACTGTTCTTGGCTGTTCGGGAAGCTACCATGGATTTCGCACGCGTTGTCTTAGAAGTTAGATGGGACCGATTACATTCAGTGCCACCATCCATCCATCCATCATGTCTATCATGGACCAATACCTTCATGAAAAGCCTCGGGGTTCTCGGAGCAGATCCCTAGATACTTTCCCCAGACTTGTTACAGCTGAGGCCGACCAGTCTTTCACGTCTTCAGACGTTTGTTGGATGTCCTCCGCCAGTCTCGGGTGCTATTAAACCGAGATCGAGCTGCCCTGGTCTTGTCAGCCCTCCTTTGACCTAGTTGTCTACTGGCGGATGCGCTATCCGATGAGCCCAACCAGTTGAATCTAGTTTCGAGGTTCTAGGATTTTTCCAATTTGCGGGGGATTTACCTAGGATGAGATCGTTCATGGGACATTCAACGGGCAGACGGGGCCTGCGAGATGCAGGCGGCCGACTGTTGGGGGCAAGGTTATGCATCATTGACATAGCGTTAGGCAACGAGAACATACAAAGATGCGAATGATTATACGTTGTTAGATAGAATGAGTGACACAGGAGCCGTGAAAGCATTGCTTTCAACTGGAGGATTAATATTAAACTCTGACTTGGCATCGTGCCGTCTGCTACCCCTTACTTACCACCATCCAAACCTTTCTGATGTAATCGCACATGAGGCAGTATATCCCTGATGGCTAGGAAGGAGACTGGCTGATTCAACTACTATGATTTCAAACTTCAGCTCTATAGTAGGTAGCTATAATGTATCGTTGAATGATCTCATTGGCTTCATACACTCCTCATGCAGCCCGGACTGCAGACTGTTGGTTTGACGCAATATACTAGGCAGAACTCTGCATTCCGTAGGCTTGAGTTTCTAGTCAAATTAAAGCTCTTGCCAGTGATGAAACACTGTTCGAAGAATATCGAAGGACCACATCTTCCGGTTTCAGGTAGCGTTAGGATCGAGAGTGTTAGATAACCCGTGCAGTTGGCAGCATCTACAGAGGGCACGGGGTTGCTGTCAACACCCTCTGATAGTTAATCAGAGAAGACAGCAAGATACTTGCGACAGCCTAAGCCTAGGCGAGTCAGATCTGGCACAGACGGCCGAGGCCTGACTAGTTCTGCAACAACTTTAATGACTTCTAATGAGAGCTATAACACTCTTTTGGCTTGAGTCCCTGGGTTAAAGGATTCTTCGACAACACCCTTGAGTGCCACGGCCCTTGAACAGAGCTAGACCTTGTTGTCTCGTGTCTTGTAAGTACATCATGCTAGTTCCTGAAGTTTCTGGGCCAGCGTTAGAAAACCTTGATCATCCTCTGTGATCCAGAGATCAACCCATCCCTTGGCTTGCTGATATCTCTCGTCATCCTTATCCCAAGCCTCTTCTTGCGGGCGCTCAACATACACAGTCCTCAGACCGCAGGACCTTGCACCCTCGAGATCACTGAGGTGTGCGGCAACCATTGCAACCTCGTGCGGCTGCAGGCCCAGCTCGCGCACAGCTCCGAAGTACACAACCGGCTTCGGCTTGTAGGCTCCAAACTTTTCAGCTGATAGGAGTACTTGAAATCCTAGATTCCCAAAGTCGTTCAGGTCGCTGAGTAGCGAGACGTTGCCGTTGGAGAGCGTGCTAGTTTTGTGCGTGTTGCTCAGTTTCTGGATTCCGTCTGAGGAATCGACCCATGGTATCAAGCGATGCCATACAAGACTTAAAGATTCAATCTCAGAGGAAGTATAGAGGCCGGTGAGGTCCCAGGCCTTGAGCAGCTTGATCAGACTGTCGTGGTGGTGTTGGTCAATGGTCTTCCATGCGTCTTTGTCCGGGTCGAAGCTCGCGGTGAATTTTCCATACGAGTCTCGCCACTGCTGGGCAAATCGGCCCCAGTCCTCGTCAGTAAGTCCCTGAACACGCGCCTTGAGATCTTGATCCAGGTCAGAAGAGCGTTTGCGATAAGCTCGGATGGTGAGTTCTTCGGTTACTGATGAGCGCCAGTCAACTACTGTGCCGAAGACGTCAAATGTGAGGGCCTTCACTTTGCTGAGCGGCGAGATTGTTCCTGGCGACATTTGGAGTGATTATATCGACGGAATTCAGGTGACTTTCTTGCAAGGAATTGTTGCTTTGGTGTTGATTAAGAGAGTGAGGTTGTTTGGTGATTGTTGCGCAATGAATCCAATGAGTTATGTCACATGATGCTCTTCGCGCCCGTTCAGGAACAGAGGTAGGAACCTTGAACATATTTGTTAACTCCCAATTAGTTATTGAGCCGTGGCGATGATTATGGGTGAATTATAGACGGACCTGTTAAAGATAAAATCACAATTATCAATGTTGATAATGGTTGCACGATTGGTATCAGTTGTCATTGTCTAGGGTACCTCAAGTTGATCTGATTGATATACAACCAAAAGCAATACTTGTCATTGATGCCTATCAATTGTATCAATAGCAATCTACATTCTGGTTTGAATAAAGGCGATGAGTTTATATCGTTTCTCCGCTCTTAGGTTGGTAGTTCATACATATTCAAGGCCGAAGAGGATTACAGGTTGTCGACCATAACTATTACGCAAAATGTGAGCCGTACTAGACAGAACCAAATCCAACAAATAATATATAATGAACAACAAAAAAAAAAAAAAAAGAACTGAGTCAAGGCTAGGGAAAAGATTGTCTGCGTCATAGTTATGATATGTGAAGAAGCATGAGTGAGGTGAGCTTCCAGCGAGGATTCCTAGACTATGGACATGACGAGTACCTACGCGCGAAAACACACAAATATAATGTGAAAACTAGCAAACTTGCTCAAGTAACAGGGTTTGTTCTACTGCGAGGCGGTCGCCTTCCATCATAGCAGATATTCACACTACTTTATATGGATATGTTACAAACATCATGTATCGCCATCTACCTACATACATATGTAGTCAATCATGTGCCATGAACAATATGGCCTCCTGAACCACGTATCTAAGCCCCTAGACAAAGCTTCCTAACATAAATGACTTGGGCAAGCGGATTGACAGATCTCGCAAGAGCTACTTTAACGCACGACTGCCTCGAATGTAAGTGAAAGCTATTCATATTGCTCAAGACACTTTAGTAGAATGATCCTCTGAGCTGTAGTGATGGATGCAATACATATACGGTCAGATATTGTCGTTCATCATGAGAACATTCGCCAGTCATGAGCAGAGACTGGAGGCAAGGTCCGTGGACGGTCGTACAAGAACGAGAACCTGATGTGCTCGCGAGTTAGACTTCTTGGTCAGCTACACAAATGTTTACGGCAACCATATCTGGGTATCAAGTTCTACGGCATCGCCACTTCATCAACATAGCATCTCCGTAGGCCCACTGAGCTGCATCTTCGTCAACCCAAGACGTCGGCGGCATGGGTATATGTCATCTCTAGACTACTCCTGGTAGAAAAACAGGCTGTGAGACCTAGCGGAGGCCATGGACATGATGCAGCAGGGCGAGCATTGCGTGTACGCTATTAGCCTCCCGGCTACTGTAGGGATCTAGTTACTCCTGATGAGTATATATCCGTATTTTAACCAATGTCCTCTGTAGGCTGACCCGAGCTTACAGTTAGGCAGTTTACGAAATAAATAGAGAGCCATGCAGGTAAGCATCCCATGAGTGTATGACAAGGCCAAGCGCTTTGAGCGGCATCTTGAGAAAGGGAGACTGGTCATATCTCTCATGTTCCTGTATCAATATCTTCCAATGCCGGACCGTTTCAAGCGGCATGTGGTCATCTATGGTTGCATATGCAACTTAAGCTTCGTTTCTTAGAGGCCATAGAAAATATGAACGTTGGATGACCACATCCTGCATTGCCACGAGGCATCAACAGCAGCAGCGCCCAGCATGTACAGCACTCTCCTGCAGACACCCTGTACTGTTACACGATAGCATTTCGGATGTTATTTCTGGCTCATCATATTTCGGATATGACTCATTACTTTGCAGTATGCAAAACAACTGCCTTGGCTGGCTTGGCTATCCAGTAGCCGACGTATCCCACTGCCTCGGGTGCTCCGAAGCATGACAAACAAGTTGTCATTTCTGACCAGAGCAAGTAATATACCGCCTCGTCGGTTCGCCAGAGATTGAGGCCTGGCTTCGGAAATTTTCTGATTGTGTTCCGTACATGTTGGTAGATAACCTTGCAACAACTTGATGAGGGCTCTTGTGGGATAGAGGAACTCTGCATTCCCATGACAAATATGTGCCATGCTGCCAAAATGCAGGGAAACCCAAGACGAAAATCAAGTAAACCTTAAATTAAATTTAGTGGTTTGTACATGTCGATCAAAGTTGGCTTGTCCACATGCTTTCTACTTCGTATAGTATCATGCCAAGTAAACCACAGGATTCGAAAAGGTTACCACTCTGCTTTAGCCCACTATTGTAGCCCATTAACTATTGCTGTGGCTAGACTTTAAATGCCATCCTTGTTTATTATTTGGTATAATTATCTACTTATTTGACGGGAGTTTTGTTGCTGGAAGTTTGTTATCTCGGTTGTTGGACGTTGTACTCCACTGACATATAGCAATGTCCGACTCATGACCAACAAGACCAGGAAAAGATTGCCACCCGGAAGACATCCGTCAAAGATTCGAAAGGGGTCTTTGTGTGATGTTAGTTGTTCTTCTTGGTCGCAATCACCGTAATCCGACACTTGATTGCCTCCGGAGCTTCAAGGACCAGGTCCGTTTGGTTCTCTTGTAGCCATGTAAGATCAGGCCATAACGAGGTTAACCAGATCAGAGCAAGATTTCCTTGCTTGGTGAAGATATGTACGCAGTTAGCGACAAAAAGCAAAAACAGGGGTTTACGCTTGCACTGTCCTGTGTAAGTCATAGCAGTAGTTGGGTTGATATCTCATTGGTTTAGTAATATGAGGGCTGCTTCATATATCCGCAATTGCAACAATCAGCCAACCTGTTACAGATATAACCCCATGAGAAGTAAACATTCCTTCACTTCGTGGTCACTCCTCAAGCAGTTACGCTACGATATGATTTGTGAACTGCCCAGTACAGCATATAGTGTCACGACTCGGATCAAACTCACAGCGTTACAGTAAGAGTAGGATAAATGACGATTAGCGAAAACAATCGCTACTACCGTGATCGCCAGGACCTCGTGAAGCCGGAGCTGCCGGAAGGAAATGACGAGATCCCATTTCTCACTTGTCACAACCAGACAACGTCCCTTGAGTTCATATTACTTTTTCTACGACCTGACTTATGTTTCGTATAGCGGCCAAGCAAGCCAAGGAATATGCGAGGGCTGGGGATTGCTAGGTTGAACCAACTTGGCGTTCGACAACGGCTTGTATCACTTTCGTGATCCGGTCAAGAATGAAGCAGAGCAGGCAACTCTCGTCATGCATTATCAGGTTTAACCTTTTGAAAACGTCCGAGCGGAACGTTAGAACCAAACGTACGAAACTGACTCTGCTGCTCGCAGAGGAGCTAATCTTTAGACTGGCTGAGCGAAGAATACAGCATTAGTCTCAACTTGAGAAAAGGCAGAGGATTGCTGGTCCATGTTGCTGGACAAACTCTCCATGAGCCGCCAATGAAGCCGCATGTTTCATGTGGCAGCGCGGCACATTAGCAACGCATGGACCACGAGGGGGATTGACAGACAGACACGAACCATCCTATCGGCACCGTGAACCCTTGGGCTCGGACTCGGGCTCGTCTATGTATGTAAGATGCAGAACGGAGGAGGCGCATGGCTATCCGAGAAATCATCTTAGACGTTGAGATTGTCACATCGACTCCTTTTCGATAAGACGCCACATCCATGTCGGCAGTAGAAACCGTGGAGCGGCATCTCTAGACCAGGCCGAAAATGGCGGCTGGCCAACCAAGCCATGCTCCTTCATCGAGGTTTAAACGGGCCGCGCCTCGACTAGTGAACGGCGGATGGGGTAGGTTTTGATGAGGGCGGCGCTGCTGCCGAAAAGCGCCAAGTTAAACCACTATGATAGTTGGTTGATAACGCCATAGGAATCGGACGCCGGCGCCCGAATCTTGAAAGAGAAAAAGATCACCTCAGAGCTGGTTTGTGCTGTCAATACTGTACGCGCACGTATCTTTTCTTGAGCCCAACGTTGACGGATGGCTTGTCAAGGTGGGAGATAGCGGCAAGGCCGCCGAAAGAGAGCCGGGGAGTAGGAGTACCTGTTCGGTAGTTTTGGACCCAAGTCGATCGTTTCCCCCGTGGGATTCGCGTGTTTCTCAAGATGCAGTCTCTCTATCTTGTCCTGTAACGGATTTATTGACGCCCAACTGATGCGTAAGAGAGAAATGATTGACAGAGAGGTAACCCGATGAATCAGTGAGACAATTGACCCAAACAGAGCATGTAGACTTCTGTGTTGTGGGTGAAAATCTTTGCCATGCTCATAAAGGATGGCTAACGGTTGCAATCTTGCTTCCCAAAGGGCTGATAATCAAACTGAGCCCATACGAAGTGGAGCAGAAACCAGGTTCTGAGCAGCGGCCGTCTGGGGTACAGCTCCTGTAGCAGAATGAGTGTTGCCATTGCTGTGCGTGCATTCACTGTGACGGCTAGAGTGTTAAGAAGTGATAATGCATGCTAATAAGCATGCACCAGAGATAGCATACTGCATGCATACATATCATACATATAGTCTGTATGTTTATGTGAGATGGATGATATGCCTTCCGGTTACAAGTGAATTAAGCGAGCAAGGTTCCACTCTCGTAAATAGCCATTAGACAAGGGCTTGATGGTCTTTGCGACGTCTCGGTAAAGCTGATTCTTCTTGAGATTGGTTGGGAGGAGTCGTATGTGACGTTAATGGTAAAGATGAACCCTTGCCTTCAGGTCTGGTGCATTCGCCTTGCCGGTAACTACCGCCAATCTTTTGATAGCTGTGCCATGTGCCAGCTGAGGAAAGAAGAATGACCCTCCGAGGTCAGGCCAGCAGAGACTCGTTGGTCAGTTTGTCTTTTGCCCCTGGAACATGGTGGTTCGTGCATTGCTTGTCTCGTAATGACTTTGAGAATCTTGGTCCCGACGTCCGCCTTGTTTAGAACGCTTCTTTCACAAACTTGTGGGCCGTATCGAGTTCGGCCGTGCGCAAGGACGATATACAGCCAAACCTCTGTGCGTGTTTCGAATCATGGATCGATCTCAACTTGGTGCAAGCACATTCCATGGGGATCCGATTGCTACTGAGGATCAACGGCTCCATTGTGGGCAATCTGGGGGCTTCGAGGAGCTCTGAAGGGGAAAAGCAGGGTTTAGATATGGTGCTCCTCCCAACCGTGGGATCATCATCATCATGGACAAGGAGGGAGGAGATTGCAATTTCTGGGCGAGACCAATGATACGAAGAGCGCGGAAATATGCAGGGCCGATATTGCGGCGAGCCAGGGGTGAACCTGGGGCGTGCATTAGCTTTCCCGGGGAGGTTTCTTTAGCTTATTTAGGGGGACGGACGTTGGTCTTTGTTGGTCACTCCAATCAAACTGCTTTTTGGTGGTTTTTTTGGGAAATGGTTTTAATAAAAAAGTTTATTAGGCGAGTGCAGAAATTTCCAGGTCTTATTTCAAGTTTATTGTTTACGAGCCTCTGCAAGTTCTATTATCTTGGTTTATGGCAGACCTAAGACGGACTGACGGAGTAAATCCAATGCAAAACCTCTACTGTAGTACTTTCCTATCCGAGTAGGTGGTACCTTACATATGCGTGCAGCACGAATGTGAATGTGAATGTGATGTAGGAAGGCCTCAGTCATCAATTCCCTTCTTCAATGGCCACTAAAAAGAACAAATTGTTTCAATATCAACCTCGATCTGCAGCTACGCAACTTTAAGCACATTCATCAACAAATCAATCTTCTTCTCTCCTCATTGTCCTTGTCGGGGCTCATTCCGCTGACCAGGATGTTCAGAGGGAATTGCAACCAGCTGCAAACCCTGGCCTACCTAATCACTTTCACAATCTCTTGGGCCAGCTAGGCCAGGTCAAGCTAGACCCTTCGTAGGGACGGATCGAATCGAGCGAGGCGTCCAAAGCCCGCGACACAACGCAACACGGCAAGGAATGGAACGCAATGGTGCAAAGTCAAGTTTACGTGCGATAACAAAGCTACAGTATCCAAGCTAGTTTAGAGCTGACAGAAAACGCATCAAGCACCTGTTGGTTGGCATTACCCCCATCTTCTCTCCCACGTTTAGTTAGGGGACACCCAATCTACTAGACTCTCTAACAGCCTCACAGACAACAGCCTCCTTTTCAATACGCCTCTTCCGAAATCCTCTTGATTGCTACAGAACACACAAGCTGTCACCCTCCACACCTTCCTCGTCAGCCACCTGAGTAAGCCTCGTCGACCCTTAATCAAAGACAATCAGGTCCAACCTTTCGGGCTTTGGCCTTGCTCCACCTCCCGCCGCCTAACGAGCCGACCATTCTCTTTTTGGTTCAAACTTTGCAAGGGTCCCATGCCATCGCCGGAACCCCATGCTGGCCGCTAGCGAGGGCGGTACGTACTGTACTGTATCCCTCGTTCGCCGCTGTCATCTGCAAGGCTCTGCTGCTTCTCTTGTCGCTAGTGAGCCATTGGCGTAGTTAAGGTGAACGCCTCATATGTGGATACTCAACAGGGACCTGGACCTGGTCTTCTGCGCCGCGTGGGCTTTAATCACATTGAGGGACAACCCGCGTCACTCATTACCTTTGGTCTTTGGACCCTCGAGAGTCCTGATCATCCTCCAAACATCTTTTATCTTTCCTTACTCGCCGTCACGTCTGTATGCTCCCTTTTCTATTTCTGTTTTGGCCCTTGTTTGGTACTGCTCCTGGTCTTCCTGTTGCCGGTGCTGGTACTGGCCTTTGATGTCCCTTATTCTCTTCTATTTGTGTCAATTCACCCCACGACGGTATTATTTTCCTTCCTACTTATTGTCTGTCTCTCATTGCGCTCGATGTCATGGCATTGCTTTGGCCTAGATGCTTGTAAGCGAGCAGCAAGGCTAAATTAAGAGCTAGTTTGCTTCCTTATTGTAAGTCAGTCAAGTTCCTGGACTGTGGCACCGTTGCCGGCAGTTGCAACCTCCTTTTGCCGCCCATGTCTTGAATATCCTTCTTTCGATCCAGCTGATGTACTCAGACGTGCTGTGTCTATCCAATTGGCGTGACATCATGAATTGAGTTAGCTAACATCGCCGTTGTCTAGCCTTGGCATGACTTATACTATAAGCTATACATGAACATCGACACCGAGATATTTCCTTTACATTTTATGCGCCCGGCTCTTGCAAACTCTCCTTCAATACCAGGAACTCCGAATCCAGTCTTAGGAGCCTCATTCACGACTCACTCGACCACCACCACCATCAGTTTTATTTGTTCTCCTCAGACCAACACTATCTTAACTACGGCGCCAGGCGTGCACTGGCTTGGACAAAAGCGCAGCCGAGACAGCCGTGCTAGACCCGAAGCTATCGATTACTTCCCTCTCTTGGTCTTTGACACAAAAACAGTCAACAGGCGCTTGACAACTCCAACACAGCTACATCATGGGTGTGTGGGAGACGGACGATGAGTACCTCAGTGGCCCGGCCGCTACATCGCTGCCGACACCTCATGAAACCCCTTATCGAACACCTTCGAGAGCATCAAGAAAGTCACGACGTTCGGCTACACCACCGGAACCGGACTCTTCCCCTCCGCCAATGCCAAATGAGATGACCTCGAAAAGATCATCTCGAAACATCACAACCGACGAGTCTATCAGCATTCTAGACCCTCGACGATTTACGCCCACTCTACACGCCAACTTGGTATCCGAGATTTTAACTCTGCGCCGAGACCAGGAGGAAAAGACACGGCAGATCGAGACACTTGAAGCATCCCTTCATGCGACAAAGGAAGAGAAGGAGTCCTTGAAGAGTAATCTTACAGAAACGGGTAAGGAGACAAGGTCCCTTAAACGCCAACTTTCTCTCCTTGAAGGCGGAACCTCTTCCGCGATCGGCGAGCTAGCTCGAGAAAGAGATGATGCTGTTGAATCAGTCGCGGACACAAGAAAACGACTTGAAGCTGCTCAAAAGAAGATCCGAAGCCAGGAAGAGGATTCGCAAAGGGTCCACGAACTTTGGGCCCAAGAGAAAGAAGTCTGGGAGGATGAGAGACGAAAGTTTGAGCGGCGGATCCATGTTGCAGAAAGCCGCTTGAAGACCGTTCTCGATGAAGTTGCCGCGTATCAACAAGCGCAACTCAACAACGCTCACAATGGGGCCAACAACGGAGCAGCCCCTGGTCACGAGAGCGAAGTCGAAGAAAGCGGTCGTGAAAATGACTGTGCCAGCATAAGGACCATGAGCATGACGAACAGCATCCGATATTCTCTGATAAGCCTTGCTGGGACGATGAAGCTGAATGGCAACTCTCTTGCTGATGAGCTTAACTTCGATGATGAAGATGAACAAAGTGACATGGACGGCAGAGAAAGTGCTTTGTCAAACCATGCGCCATCGTCATTCCACACACGGAACATTAGCCGCGACAGTCCGGTGAAGCGGTTCCATGCTCGAAACCAGAGCCTGGAAAGTATCAAGCGGCCAGGGAGCGTGACCCGTGGCAGGTTCTTTATGAATCAGTCGGTGCCAGAAGCCCTAGAGGATGAAGATGGGGAGAAGGATGATGCACATGTCCCTGCTCCCAAGCTCTCATACACCGACACAGGAATCCAGTACTCGCCGCCTCCTTCACCTAAGCTGCCTCCTACAAAGTCCGCGGCATCCGAGCCTCTATCTCGCGCTAAGTCCCCCGAAGTTGAATGCTCGCCGAGAGGAGATAGAGAAATTGAAGCGAACCAGCGCCGAAAGCGCGTTCATCGTCCCATGAGCTTCGAACCACCAATGGCTCGACAACTTATGGTCTCAAGCTCTGTTCAGACGACGGAAGAACCATTGACACCTCCCAAGACACCCAAGTCGCCGACTCGACCACCACCGCCGCCGCCGGTGCTATCTCCCGCGGCGAAGAAGCCCTCAATGGTCACATCATACAGCCAGACCGATGATCCTCCTATTGTGAAGAAGCCAACAATTGTCACGTCTTCTACACAGACTGACGATCCGCCCACCCCCTCAACGCCAGTATCGCCAGCGAAGCCTCTAATGGTTACATCCTTTGCGCAAACTGACAGCCCACAACCCACTCGACCGCCGCCACCGCCGCCAGTGAAGCCTCCTGTGGTGAAGAAGCCCTCAATGGTGACATCTTCCACACAGACGGATATCCCATCCCCTCCTGATGTTCCCGGTCGCCTACCATCTCCCCCACCTCTTGCAATCCCGAGTATCAGTGTCCATCCTCCTACCAGTCGCCCTAGCACACCTCGACAGCCACGACTGCCAGTGCTGTTCAAGGATTTTGGTTGTCAAGTTAGTATATCGACACCCGGTTCAACAACCGAAGCTGGAGTACAGACGGAAGGGATACAGACAGACAGACGAATGGCGTTACTCCCACCGCATCTTCAGCCCTCTGCCATTTCCTCAAGACCTTCTTCGCCCAACCCAACGATCGCCAACGATACGGCCAAGAGTTTTACACCTGTTCCTGGCAACGTCCCGCCACGTAACCCCCGTCGCCTAACAAACAGGCAAAGCTTCGATGACCAACCCTCATCACCAATTTCTGTGGCTGAGGATGATACACTTCATGATGCTTACCCTGGAAACAACGATGATGGCCCGCTTTCCAGCCAAAAGGCCCCGGTGCGGCGACCACATCGCATCAGTAGCCTCTTCGCTGGTTTCGATGCTGGCAGCTCTGATGACGCAGATGATTTTGGTGACGCCGATATGAGTGATTTAGAGTATCGAACAGCCTTGTCTGCACCCCGTCCTAAGTCCATCTCAAGCCGCCCCGGTAAACGCAGTTCAACGGGCACGACCGAAACCAATGGAACAATTCCAACATCGCCTGAGCAAGTTATGATACGACAAGGCCCGCGTGTTACAGCAGAGCTTCACCAGGCTTTTACGAACAAGTCTGGAAGAGGCTTTGAGAAGGGCCCTGCTACAATGGCGTCCAATCGGGCGAGTGTCATACGAAAAGCAGCAATGATTCAAAGTGGCATCGCTAGTCATCAAGGTCGGCCGACAAGTCCTAGCTTGCCTGAGGCCAAGAACCCTCCACCATTCCCAATTCCTACGAGGGCCAGTTCCAGAAAGCCCCCTATGAGTGTGAGTGCTCCCAGTGACGGACAGAGAAGCCCGACTCGGGGTGACGGCTTCCAGCGCCGGGGATCTGGTCGTGTTTATAGGGCAGGGAGCGTTCGAAAAGTCCGATCTGCCGCTGCACTACCCCGTAACCAGCGGCATCGTAAACAGAGCAGCCGGTCTTCTCCTCCCTTGTCTCCCTCTACGGAGGCTCCTGAGAGCCCAAGCCTTCCCCCTCTGCCAAGGAACGACATCACCACTCCCCGTTCTCGAACTCGCCAAAGTGGACAGTATAGGCATCAGCATAAGCTTTCCACTAATACGAACAATACTGTCAACACTTTCAATACTTATAACACTTATAATACTGGCAACACGCTCAACACTTCCAGCACGGATCCGCCTTTGACGTCAAATGGCGCCCAAAGCACGGGTGTAGTCGATGCTATCGCACAAACCATGGTCGGCGAATGGATGTTCAAGTATGTCCGCAGACGAAAATCCTTCGGTATGACTGAAAGCAATGGCAAGGACGACACCGGCAACGATCGTCACAAGAGATGGGTTTGGCTCGCCCCATATGAGAGATCTATTCTCTGGAGCAGCAAACAGCCCTCCTCTGGCAATGCCTTGCTGGGTAAGCCTGGTCGAAAACGTAAGTTGCTCGCTCTCGCTCACTAATGATCAATCCACTAACGAAGATAGTGACAATACAATCTGTGCTCGATGTCAAGGACGATAACGCTCCACCAAGGGGAGTGACATCAGTTTTCAACCGATCCATCCTCATCTTAACGCCGCAGAGAGCCTTGAAATTCACTGCAGAGTCCGCTGAGCGACACTACATCTGGTTAACTGCATTGTCATTCCTTGCACATTCGTCCCAAGCTGTCCCTGAAATCGTCTCAGCACCACCACCAATACAACAAACACTGTTACCCGAGTTTGAAGCGCCTCAGACCAAGTTGAAGCGAGGCGGGATCAGGGACTCAATCCGTCTTGCCAAGGGTCGTCCAGTTGCCCCTCGGGCTGGCCCTCCAAGCGTGCCCAGTATCCCAAGCATTCCTAGCATACCATCCTCTCAGATGGGAGATCTGACGAGCTTTCCTGCTGCGGAATCCGTGGGAGGATTCTCGAGTAACCATTCAAGGGATGACTCAAGAGATGCAGCAGAACCTCCGTTTATACCACGCTTCCATGATCGGAACCAAGGCATGGCGCATGGGCGTAAGCGAAGCAACACTGGTGGCCATGTACCGCCGCCACTCTCTTTCCGAGGCTTCTCTGGACCCGCTGGAGGCGTCGGCCATCACCAGGCGACCAACAGCACCGCTGGCAACAGCACAGGAACAGCAGGCTCTTCTGATATCTACCAATCCCAGGCGTCAAGCAACGGAACCTGGGCAATGAGTCAAGCAGCTTCTCAACGAACGTCGGAAGCTTCGTCTCGACCAAGCAATTTCTTCGACGCTATTGGTACCGTGCGAATGGAGGCCTTTATCAGTCCACTGGCATTTTCTCAGTTCAACGATTATCCCGATGAGCAGGACGAACTGCGCCACTCGCTCCGGAGGCGAAGTAAGGAGCTCCGAAGACGACAAAGTCGAAGTCGACACCGAGATAGTTATAATTCTCGCAGCACCCGTGCAGGACCTGATGACTACTATCATGGAAGTAGAACTGCCGGAGAGGAGGACTTTTTCCGTGATGACCCTTTCAAGGGGTTCTAGCCCCTATATGGTTCTACACAGTAGCCACGACGGCCATGATCTCTTTTTTCCCCCTTCTCCCTTCTTGAATTCATTCTTCTTTGTGATAGTACACTGGATAAGGCGAGTTATAGCCTGATGTTATACCCTTTCGTGTATACTTGTAGGGCTTGGTTTGAAGATTAGCTTGGAAGCTAGTCAACGCTCACTATATATGTGGAGTTCTGGAGTCTCATCTCTGTCAAAGAGAGGTGAAAGAACTAAAAAGTGTGGAGAGTATATGGATTATGTACAATTAGCTCGACCGTCTTGTTCAAGGTCAATGTTTGTGGCAGCGGAGGATAAGGATACGCTTAGCACGAGTCAAGACGTGTTCCCAAAAAGATATACAGATTACTGATCCAGTCAGTCAGTCAGTCCAGCTTAATTGATGAGATTAGGCTGGAGTTGAAAAATAGTAGGTAGTCAAATACAAACTCTTGTATACATCAAGAAGTATGCCGTGTATAAATTGCAAAAGGTGGTGTTCAAGGTACTTTGAAGATGCTTGAAGACAACGCCATGCCCCACTGCCCTTTACAAATGAATTTTCCTACTACCTACCCCGCGATTCATGCTGCACTGCACATCTTGTAGCTCTGCAAGCTTCGCTGTGCTTTTTCTCAACTGGTCGAAACGGTATCATAAAAGACGAGATATTTCAGCATTTGTAACAGAAAATCCACCATTCAGGATTACCACATATCCTCGACCTCGAGCGCACCATCACACATCATGGCCGACCCCGCACCCACAGAAACGCTTGAGCAGATCCAGACACGGCACCGCCGTGAACTCAAGGATCTCCAGGGCCGCATAACGGGCAAGAAGAAGAACGCCACAAAGAAGACGCGAAAGGGGGTAAACGACGAGTGTGCAGAGATGGAACGCCAGCTGCGCGAGAAGCAAGCCGCCGAAATCGCCGCCCTGAACCCCAGCGAGGACCAAGACGAACAAGACGATATCGCTCCCGAGGTCCAAGAGCAGCCAGAGGAGAACGAGCTCGCCGCCGAGACGGAGAAGCTTAGCGTGTCAGAGAAGGCAGAACCACAGCAGCAACAGCCGGGAAAGAAGCGCAATCGGCAAAAGGAGAGGATGGCTCGTCGTGCTGCGGAACAAGAGGCTGCGGCGCAGCGTGCGGAGGAGGAAGCATCCAACATGACAAACTACAGAGCGAAGGAGAGCGAGTACATGAAGACAACGTTTGAGAAGCACGGTCTTGTGGAGAAGGACATTGCGCCTGACGGTCACTGTCTATTTTCAGCGGTGGCAGACCAGCTCGGCCAGAATGACATTCCCTTTGGTGGTAGTGACGACCAGAAAGAGCCGGCTTACAAGACTATAAGGAAAGTCGCTTCAAATTACATGTTGGAGCATGGAGATGATTTTGCGCCGTTCCTAGAGGAAGACCTTGAAGGCTACGCTCGCAAGATGCGGGATACTGCCGAATGGGGTGGACAGCTCGAGCTCATGGCGCTGGCACGACAGTACAAGGCGGAGATTCGAGTGGTGCAAGATGGGCGTCTCGAGCGTATTGGTGAGGAGGAGGGAGCTGAGTCGGGCAAGACGTTGTGGCTGGCATACTACAGGCACGGCTACGGCTTGGGAGAGCATTACAACTCTCTCCGGAAAGCACCATGAGAAAAGGGAAACAGATGATCACTTTTTTTTCTTGCAACAGCGACAAAACATATACGGTGGTTGTTTGGTATCGAGACGTAAAGAAGAAGACTGGACGGCCGAAGCACTCAGTTTGGCTATCGGCTCCAGACGGAGAGGAAGTCAAGCACAGCGCCATCTTCGCTTGTGCCGACCTTGTGCGTTCGAGGTGGTTTGAGAAGACTCAGTCGATGTAGAGCTTCGGCCCAGGGCTTTGAGCTGGGATCATCATGGACAGTACCATCGTCGTTGTATGCGATCGCTTCGCCTGGGGCTGCCAGTAGGGCTTCGTAAAGCTCTGGGGACACGCCCCACGGGGGCCCGTCGGCGGACATGGGTTTTGTCGAAGGCCACTCGAGGCAGACGAGACGGCCATCATGAGAAAGCAGCTCCGTCATGCGCTTGGCCCATTGCGGCCTTGCTTCGCGAGGTAGAGCGCACAGAAACTACAGAGTTAGTCGGCTTGCATGAAGAAGACGTAAAAGGTACCCAGGAGTTATAGCAGTCCAGGGAAAGACTTATAATTACCGTATAATCGTAGATGAGATCAAATTTGCCGTCAATCCCGGTACCCTTGACCCAATCCTGTTTGAAGAAGTCGGCAGTTATCCAGTGAATTTTCCCCTTTTCCAACCCGTCGATTGGCTTGTAAAGACCCTCTGCCTCGGCTTGCTTCTGGTTCTTGATAGCTTCCTCCTTTGCAGCAGCACTGTAGTCGAGACCCCAGACGTCGTAGCCCCATGAGCTCAGGAGAAGAACATCATGACCACGGCCACAGCCGGGAACCAGAGCCGTCTTCTTTTGAATGGCGCCTGCCGAGTCCCTGAGAGGATGACCGCGATGGTCGTGATTCTGAGAAGGCGGCACAAGATCAGGCCTTTGAGCAAGGAGGTCGTGAAGGGCTATCGAGGGAGTGCCGCGGTCCCATGGTGTATAAGACTCCTTCCAGAAACTATCCCATTGAGCGCCTTGCTCAGTGAAGGGTACAGAAGCGATGCGATCTTGTAGAGGGTTTTCGGATGCCATTGGGGTGTGAGGAGGTGCGATGGGCGTAGAAGATAAATTGCTCGGTCCTGGGACGCAAACTTGAGAGTTCAAGGTAGCGTGAGCTATGAGATGAGGGGGAGGGTCCCGTCGGGTCGGGCGATGGATCGATCAGCTCCGGATGGATGATGGTGGGGTTTGGACGATGACGGAATAGTAGCTGTTGTTCTTCTGTGGGGGAGTTGTAACCTGTGATATTGATGTTATAGTAATGAGAGAAATAGGAAAGGGCGGTGATATAAGTAAAAGAGTTGAATAGTCGAGGTCAAGAGAAAAAGGCGGAACAAGAAGAAGATTACAAAATTTATCTGGTCGCGTGCTTTTTTCAACTTTCCCGAGGGAAGGTGACACTCATCCCGAGTGCCTGCCTAGCGTGCACGCTAAGTTGGAAGGAAGGTTGGCTGCAGTGTGCAGACATTGATTGATTGTAATAAGTAAGCAAGCAAGCACTCACTCACTGTCTGAGTATGAAGAGAATTGATTTCTTTCGTCTATGTTGTTGAAAACGGTGAAATGATGGATTGATTTATGTGTTGTGATGGGGGGTCACAAAAGTTATCTATGATATGCCTGTCCACTAATGTAATGTAAGTGAGCCTCATTCTACATGTGACACATATTGTCAGCCATCAGAGCCTCGTGCAACACGACACGACATGACTCTCTGCAGCAACATTTACTCACGACACCAGCAAAGGTACTGCAGAATAACTCACGTAAGCTGATATATGAAACATATTACACGTGGACTACCAAACTGTCTGCTCAACGCCGCCCCGCCTCAGTCACTTCTCTACTCGCCTTGATAAAATCCTGCTTAAACTCAAATAACATCTGCGCTCCAGCCGAGATGACAGCGGAGATGAGCCCAGGTTCATCTCCGCTCTCGAAACGCTCTCTGGGCTTGACATCATCTGGAATAAGGCTCCAGAGAAGCGCAGTCATGACCTTTTCAACCGGTCGCGAAGTCTTGGGCTGACTCTCGAGTTCTGGAGCCGAGTCTCGAGGCCTTTTTTGTCGAACTCCGTCTATCCTTTGTCGGACCCCGTCTTTCAAATGGTTGTATCCCTTTTCTGCTTCGCCCGCGATTTTCCCAGCCTTTGTACCCCAATACGACCTCGGTTTCGTCGCAGCAGTTTGCTCACTTGGAGGTTCGTCACGCTCCACTGCCTCTACGGGAACTTCAGCTGTTATCCCGGAGACTGTGGCTTTGCCAGCGGTGGTCGATTTGGTTTCCATACTCGTCCTCGCACTGTTAGACTCTTGACTTTGAATCATAAGAGCTTCGAGCCTTGCTGGTGAAGGGTTGCACATCTCCTGGACAAAATTATGCGCAATTGATGTCAACTTCATCTCTCCATCTTTTAGTTCATAAGCAGGAAGACGAACAAAAATCTCCATCACAGTAACCGCATGGCGAACTATATCCTCGGTGGTGCGGAAATACTCTGTGTGTGCAACATTACAAGTGCCCACATTACACTTCTGAATGCGAAGGTTCTTGTGCATCAGAGTCACCTGAGCCAGATTCTCAGCTCTCATAGCGCCGGGAAAGGCACTCTCTGACTGATAGATAATGTGGCTATTCTTGGCGTAGCAGTTGCCGGACTGAGAGTGTCTGTACTCAGCGGTACCTTCGGTGAAACCGATCTTGAAGATATCGGGATGCTCCTTGTGTTGCAGAATGTAGACTCTGCCTTCTCTTTTCTCACGTGGCGAAAGATATTTCCTCATTGCCGGTATAATTGGGGAGTTGTCGCGTAGGGTTCCCTTGCGTTGTGGGATGCTGATACCGACGTTAGGAATATACTCCTGATCGATCGTGGTGATGGTGGTGGTTGAGGTCTGTTTGACAGCGGCATCTGTTGAAACAATCGACGTCTTCTCTGTGGAATCTCCCGAGGAACCAAGATGTATTTCCGTGATACCCTCTACAACGGTATCCAATGTGCTAGTGTTGATAGTCTTGTCCGAAGTTGCGCTCGTAGTCACGATGGAAACTTGTTTCGTATCGACTTCCGCAATGATGGAAGATTCGGGTTCTTCGAGAGGCATAGGGCTCTGGTAAATGACTTTGCTCGGCGTGTCCGGCAAGAAGCTATAACAGTCGGAAGCTGGACTCTTTGCTGGAGTTCTGAGGGCATCGTCCTCAGTCATGGGACTAGACAGGGGCGTGAGCTCGCTCCCAATGGGAGAATCGAATGAACTGTCATTGTCTGGGGTTCCAGGTAGAGATGCTTCTGATGAAGCATAAGATGCATCAACAACACGGCGTTGCTTCCAGTCGTTGAATCGACCCAGAGCCTCCGGACGATGATGTTTGCAGTGAATTAGCTGGAGAAAGTTCTCAACCTTGGTGTAAAACTCCTCATCAACTGGACACTTCTTCATGTGTGTAAGCTTTTCCCAGAGAAGATTGGCTTCTTTGAGCTTTTCAACTTTGATGGGATTCCAACATTGTCGAGTCCCATTGGTTTTTTGCCCGTGGCATTGTTTGGCCACTGGATTATTGAGTGACGGAGGGTAAATGATAAGACCAGCCAGCTCCCGGATAACTGGGTAATTAGAAAGTTCCATGGTGTTCATTTCGTATAGAAGAGGTTATGCATGCTGAATTGTATTCACTAAATTCATTCCCACGACAACAGAAGTAGCAACTACGGGTTATAAACTGCCAAAATGACGGTGGCTGGGTGCCTAGCATCCAGGGGATTGAATGAGCCTGGTAACTAGACCAGGGCCTAGATACTCAGCTTTGAGGATCATGTTGTTGGTTTTGCTTTGTATGTTACAGAGCAAGGGCATATATGCAGTTGGTTGTGCTGCGCAGACGGAAAGGATTTCGCCGGATCTAAATAGGGAAGAGATTCCCGAAAGCTGAAAAAGAGTCGAAACCTCAGGGGCATGCCAAGGCTTATGAGAGATTTGGACAAGTCTGATGATGAAGACATTGTGATCTTTTGAGTTGGTTATGTTGCGTGTAAGTGTCAAGAGACTCCCACCCACGCTTCACAACACCCTCTTCTCTCAAAGGAGGGTTGCACCAATTACCGACATTAAACCTCCAAGCCATGATTTGTTCCAGAGAGACGCGGAAATGGCCGATACATCATACTGTACATAACCCTCAGCCTATGCTGCGCCGTTGTAGAGCTCAAGTGCGGGGGGGGGGGCCTCAACCTCGCCTCGACCAACTGGGGAAGAGATGAGGAACTTTTGTGATAGATCTCGATGTCTCAGAAACCTGATGACTTTTGCAACAGGTTCGAAATAGAAGAGGGAGGGCTGCATTGAAGGCCATTCAGGTGCAGCCATTTCAGCTATGTCTAGGAAGTTGGCGATGACTCTGCAACTTGTCGATGGGACTTGATAAGTCACTGTCTATCAATAACATTTTGTGGATAAAAAACCACCTTCTAATTTGAATAGCGGAGTTATTTGCCAAGACTAGTATACTAGAAATGTGTATGTATCTTTTCAACTAGCTGAGGTCACACGACTAATCACTTAAGAGAATATCGCCAAGTCACAAGTGCCGACAGCTTTGCCCTTCATCTCGGAAGCATGAGCTGCACTAAATCAAGAAACTTGTAGCAGGTGTATGCAAGATGACTGTTTTGTCTCATTATAGTACCGAGAGGTATCTATCTAAGCAGCCCAAATCATATCCGTGGCATTTTTTGGTTGTGAATGACCCCGCCCGTGGTATATACTATCCATACTATATCATCCATCCGTCTAATACCGGCAGTAGTAGGTATGTGTAGATTCATTGCGTTGCATAAAGTGGAGAGAAAAAGAAGAAAGAAAAAAGATGGGGTCGTTCGATTCTGAATGACGATCCCCCAAATGTACGCCAAAACCCCCAGATATTCGCTGTCCTATCCGTAAAAAGCAAGAAATTCATTCATATTGGTGACGACACGTCCGGTTGCGTCTTTGGTTACTTGGGTCGTCGGTTGCTTTCGGAAAAGAAACCGAGGATGTCCCTCTGTCTATCTTTTTCCGTCTCATTGAGTAGTCGGAAATACTCCGTAGATGACGATGCATCGCCCGGCCCGGCAACTTGTTCGTCATTCCATTCCTCGGTTGGTTTGTGGATGCGGCCCACACAAAGTCGAGCGCTTCTCAGCTCGGCCAGATATATCCCGGGCCCGGGCAGACCCTTTATCGAACCACTTTCTCATGATGAAAATGTAGTCGTTATCTGTGATAAGCCAAGACGAAGAATGTGAACAAGGCGTCGCGCGAGTCGTGATTGGTGAGTCGTGAAATGCAAAATGTCAAACATGCCACAGTCGCATAATCCGTGACATCTTCCATAGCGATCAAGGAATTATACGTAGTGATTCGCCGGGCTGAATTGTCCATTTGTCGACGAGGCCATCAACCTGGCCCTCTTGTGGAAGAGGGAGAAAGAATGGCTTTTGATCCCAACAACCAAAAAGATGTAGAGGTAGTCGGTCCTCACAGGCCGCACTCTTCAAAGTCGCGTATCATGATGGCCATTTGCGCTCGCTTTGCCGCCTCGGCGATGAGCGTAAAGTCCTGAAGAAAGGCGTCGGTTGAGGCTCCTTTTGTCTGCGTAGGAGCAGGTTGAGGCATCATCTGGACAGAGGGTGATTGCTGAGCCGAAGAGCTAGAGGAGTTTGAGCTAGAGGGAGCGTCCATTGTGAGGGATGTGATTGGCGATGTTGTTGAAAGCGAACGAGCAAGAGAGTGAGCGAGAGATGGAGTGATGATGGTAGAGTCGAAAAGGTGGGAGGGAGGTCGTATATGTATGTATAGGTATAGGTATAGGTCTAGATATGCTTATGATAGTTGCGTGGGGTAAATGACAGGATGTCACTCTTGGTTCTCCCGAATATCGACTTGACTTGTTTCACAGTCACCTTCTTTCTGCAGGGTGACGTTCAAGTTCTGGAAGAATAGCGTAGGCTATATGGCAACAGAAGGGGTAAAGTTGGCACAAGATGGGGGGAGAGTGGTGACGTTTGGCAGCCTTTGGTCAGGGAGAGAGAGTGTGTGGGAGGGTGGGCAAGGCCTATTATAACATTGCTAGTCTAATAGTGTGTACACCTGAGGAGGCTTTTGGATTTAGGCTGATGCCGCAAACAAACAGACAGCGACTTTGACCCAGTTTCTTCGAATTACCGCGCTTATGATAAAGGGCCGAGTGTCTGGGGGTGGGAGCCTGGAGCCAGGTTCAGATGCGGATACAGAAGTTGAAGAAAGCCAACGCCAAGTGAGACGGAGACGCCGAAGTGTGGAGGAGGAGAAGGGATCATGAGGAGAAGAGGAGACGATGGAGAATAAGTTACTTTATGTACAAAGTGGAGGAAGCCGAGTAAGAAGGTGAATTCCAAGATATTTTGCATGATACAGTGACTGTTTACGGTACGTACATATCCTGGCGCTTAATGTTACACGAGTTCCTAGATCATACCACGCAGCAGCAGCAGCAGGGGCCTAAAGAAGCATGAGGGAAAATAAAAAGAACAACCTACTTCACAAGTCTAGTCCACTCGGCCTTATGCCCAGGAACTAGAGACCACAACTGGGGGTTTATATGATGCTGTGGATCTGGGGTGGAAACGTGGGCTGTTGAAAGACCAAGACCGCTAACCTCGTCATTTTTTTTCTTTCTTTGCTGGGATCAGAACCGTCATGTTTAGAGTGGAATAAAGAAGAGGACCCTGAAAAAGGCCGAGAAGAAGAAAAAAAAAAAAAACAATGAGGCGCTACTGTAGCATCATGACACTGCATGAGATGAATTGAACCCCTACTACTAGGTACGTGAATGCACGACATTTTACTCGTTACGGGCATATTGCTCCGCTTCAAATTATATTATCTTTCATTTATCCTCACCGCTCGTCGTTATCACTCACCAAACAAATCCATCTCTTTGGCTCCTTTTTAGCCGTAACCGTATCGTTTGAAACCACTTCTCGGCATCCAAGACAAGTGCACAAGCGCTCATTAACCATTGGACCCTCTTCCCTTGTCGACAAGACAAAAAGCGTGGGGTGAGTTTTCCGTTTCCCCCTCCATTCAGAGGAGAAAAGAGAAGACAAGATATTCCCTACCTAGTTCCTTAACTATGCTTCCCCATTGATGGACAGGATCGTCATTAAAAGTGAAAAAGGTCATGCTATCAACAGTATTTTATAGTACGATAACCCCAATATTTTTCTATCGGCGGTAATGGAGTATTGATCTGCAATATTACCTCATCCCGTCTGCAGTTTTCTTTCAGCTTCATTGTTAAATGTAACTTGTACTTTTTATATAAACACACAATAATATAAGTCACAAGGTCAGTAGGTTTAACCTGTTCCCTATCTATATAACAAAGATCACTCCTCCCCTCTGGCAAAACACCACAACCCCAAAGCCCGTGATAAGGGTCCAAATCCCGGGTTCTATCGGAGCGCCAGCGTTGGTGCGCTTGGGCTTGGCTCTGGCCTGTGGAGATGGATGCCGAGCTTTCCCCTTGTTCGGCCCTTGCAGTAAAAGAATAATCTGCCCACTATGGTTTATCCCCTAGAGCGGCTCTTCGGACATGATTCACCGACACTATCGTATGTACAACGGTTAATCCGCCAATCTCGCGTGCGTTTTTGTCTGTTTGCCACCCCCAGGAACAGAAAACGTCAGCCCAGCAAAGGAATTAGATTCCTAGCTTGGGGTAGAATGATACAGGACGCCGATGCAGAGCCGCAGTTGAGCCGTAGATTGCCTGCCTCAAGAGGTGTAGCCTTGGGCGCTTCTATAAATCTGCGTTGGCAATGGAATACCTTGGTGGGTCCTGAGATTCTTTCTTCCAAGATGGGTCTGCACAGAGATTACGGTAGCCAAGTTCTAGACAAGATATTGTAGCATTTTGCTTCACAATGGCCAATGAGTATACCTACCATCTCAACATCCCATCATTGGGACACAAGCGAGTCTTGAGCTGCGCAAATTAAATGATAAGTCCATGGTAAAGAAGTTTGCTATACAAGATAGAAAGCCAAAGAACAATAATCAACTTGCCCAAATAACAACATCCCATCCTCATCACATTCCCTTCCGTCTCCGTAACCCCCGGACCTCCCGCATCAGACGTCGTCTCCTGCCGAACAGTACGTACCCCCGATCCGGGGTTTTACCCGCCGCGCCGATCCGTCCTCCGGTACCACCTTGGACCTCCAAAACCTCAACTCACCAGCCCAGACAAGACAAGCCCAGCAAGCCGCAATGGCATCCACCATCGATCAAAAGCCGCCGCAGTCTAATCGCTGGTTCACCGTCCCGCGCCCCATCCGAAACCTCTTCAACCACTTCCCCCTCCACGTCTACGACCCCGAGGACCTCCCCGTGCGATCCCCTGCCAGCGTGCGCCAGCGACCTTCGCTCTATGTCTTTGTGACAGATGATGATGCGGCATTGGGGCGGCCGAGCTATAACCCTTCGTGCCTGAAGTGGCAGGTGCGTTTTCAATTACACCCAACAACTTGGCTGTGCAAGAATTCTAATGCGACTTGGATAGACTGTCTTGAGGATCGCGGGTGTCGAATTTGATATCGTACCTTCGAATAATCACGCCTCACCTTCCGGCGCATTACCCTTCCTACTACCACCTTCATCGCCGTCTTCAAGGCCCCTCACTGGTGAAAAAATTCACAAATACGCCCGCGAGCACGCCTCCCATGAGCTCTCCAACATCACATCTCCCCGCCTCGAAGCCTACCAAGCTCTCCTCACTCAAAACATCCGTCCAGCCTGGGTATGTAAACCGCCATCTTATACAACGAATACCCGCTGACACAATATAGCTCTATGCTCTCTATCTTCTCCCTGTCAATGCGCCCCTCCTCAAGAGTCTCTACCTCCCCTCCTCGATCCTCCTCCGTACACCTCTCCACCAGACTCTCCATGCCGCAGCGACCGCCGAGATTCTTAAAACGACACGCCGCGCAACAATCTCACCATCTCAGCTATTCGCCGATGCCACGGCCGCATTGCGCGCCTTGTCCGCGCTGCTGGGTGACGACAAGTGGTTCTTTGGCGCAGAGGGACCGGGCTTGTTCGATGCAGATGTGTTTGCTTACACCTATCTGATGCAAGAAGATGCGCTTGCCTGGGAGGACAGCTCGCTGAGTGAGTGTTTGGAAGGTCTGGGCAACTTGAAGAAGCATAGGGAACGGTTGTACAAGCGATGCTGGGGAACGAACAAGTCTTGAAGGCCCGAGAGACCCCTTCACGCGGATCCAAAGGCTCGTCCTAAACCCATTGACGCCGCCACGATGTAAAACACAGAAACGCTTGTAAGATATGCATATCAAGGAGTTTGGGAAATCAAAATAGACTCAAGTAAACGGTTGGCTGAGAGATCTGTCAAATAGAGAAGAGCTTGATGAGTAATTTGCTCGCTGATCAACAACTGATCTCATCTATGTGCTGAGCACTATACAATCCTCGCTGCTTTACTTGCAAGAGGGGAGTTGACCTATTCTTCGCAGCTAACCCACCGGGATTCCTTAACCACATCTAAAACAGCTTCCCCAGACAGACAACCTCCAACGAAACTGGTAACTGACAAGTTGGTGATGCTCCTAGGCTATGGCAGCACGAGCAGAATCTAGGACGGTGACACGAGAATAACTCCATATTGACAGCAGCAGCCTTTCAAACGCCGAAATAGAACCTGAACCCCAACAATGCGAAGAACCGACCATGTAGTAGAAAAGTGGCTGATTTGAGAGCGAGCTCAGATTTGTGTCGGCCTTGGGATTCCATCCAAGACATCATTAACCGAAACAAAAGCTCCTTCACCACCATCTTGACGAAGGTCCTCAAGTAACACGTCGGTCTGAGCGTAAAGCTTTTCCAAAGCTGCCCGAGAAGATTTGCCGAGGGATACTGTTCGCAAATTAGCAATGAGCCAATCAGTGCCGAAGTGTTGTACTCACGTAGAATAGCCGAGTTCAGCTCCTCAGCAACAGCAACTCGCCCTCTCCTATCCAAAAGATGGCTGACTTGTGGCTCTTTGAGCGGATTTTGATATGCCACCAATGCCCAAATCTCATTCAGCGCTTTGCTGACCTCTACTCGTGGGTCATGTGCATATTCCTCCTGTAGCTTCTGCCCGTACTCCAACATGCTGCGCTCAAGCTCAGCAAGCTCGGCCGCATTTTCACCGCCGTCTGATTCCCAAGCAACATTTTCACTCCCATTAAGATCGATATCCATGGTTTGGGGTGCGGTGCCCTTTGACTCGTTAAGCATGTTAAGCTGTGCTGCTTTTCGTACCAGCTCGATAAATCTGCGGCATCGTAACCTGAAGTAGACGTGCTCATTGTCCTGTAGCACATGGGGGTAATATGCGTTAGTGTACTTAAGTGCCCTGTCAATGTCTCCCTCTAGAATAGCTCTTCGTATACCTGAGCTTGTGTTAGGTGGTTTCCAACAGAAAGATTGCAGTCAACTTACGCTGGCGGTTGTTGGCGTCTTCATCATCTCTGATGCTGACGCCATCCACTGTAACCGCTGGATCAAGGCTAAGAGCCTCCTTCTGAACTTTCATGTCTTCCGCGAAGGCTCGGGCCGTCTCCACGTAGCCATCGTGTTGTAGGAATTGAAGAACAAGAGCCTGGATTATGTCGGTCTCGCTCATTCCTGGCACAAGACTTGATGTATCTGTGATCTGAATATTCCTTTGCACTCTCTCACGCTCTTCCTAAAAAAGAATTAGCCATGCATCATGCAGCGAGATGGGTTGCACAAGCCTACCCGCATCAGATCGTCGATGTTATACACAAAGGGCGTCTGTCCAAAATTGGCGCGAACATACTCGCCAGGCTTCTTCAGACTAATCGCTGGGTATAGCTTACCCCTGGCAACATCGTGGAATGCCGTTCCTGGCGTCTTGTTAGTTTGCAACTGACATTGGTGATGACCGCCACGAAACCTACCGATCTTAACTCCGTTCTTGGTAAAGAAGGCATTGTTCTCCCGAAAGTTGACGCCGCAACCAATCACGTCGCCCTCATTATATAGAGGGCCAAAGTGTCGTCCTATGTTTTGACCCGTGAAACATCGACCATCGTCGCCGTGATAGCCCCAAGCCTCAGGTTCCCAACCAACAGGTCGTGATAATGTAGCTGTCTTTGTCGAAAACCCAATGCCTATAGTGGCACTGTTTTATGTGTCAGCATCAAGCTCCCGTACCAAACACAGTAGTCATTATATGGTATGAACACTCACTCATCGCGCTTTGCCGACTCTATGCGCACCTCGTAGTAGTAAATTCCGCACTGGGGAGGCATATAATGGTCGGCGCGTACTGCACAAGCTTCATGGTCGCGATCATGTTGGTTCTTAGGCCCAACATATTTGACACCTAAACCATCGGGTTGAATTTCGATACCTCCCCATTGATCATCCTTATTCCATTTCGATGGAAGTGGTGCAAGAGTTTCTTCTTCTTCAAAAGATGGGGGACGTTCTATAACGGTATGCGACATTCCTCGATGGGAACCGGGTGGCAAGGGATGTTGGTTAAATGTACTCGGGTTTTGAGAGAAACTGTTTGTCGAGGTTCGTGTCGAATCGCGGGCTTGGATCTTAGCCTTATGCGCCTCTTGAAGCTGTTGAACATATGTTGAGTCCTCAAGGTATGATGGAAGAAAGAAGCCCTCGTCTTGGTTCCGAGAGTTACTGTCGGCGGATTCAGAAGCCATAAGCATATTGAAAGCTCGCGAGAAAGACGGCAGACCGCTCCTCCTTGAGTGAGCGTTGACGTCGGTCCCGAGACTCTCCATATTGATAGTATTCGTCGGTCCTGAACCGGGAATGTTCAGCTCGCCGGATGCGTTGAATATTGAGGTACGAGCAGGATGCGAGTAAAAGTTGGGAATATTGCCAATAGTCGAGTTATATAGAGGCGAGAAGCGGGCGTTACGGGAGGATGGAGAAGGCGCGACAGATGGCGATGCTGATTCAAGTAGAGCAGACGAGCTGGAAGCTTGATGTAGGGGACTTGCCATGTCCACGACAAGCAGACGGGAAGTAGTATATTGCCCAGTCACCCGGCAACAGAGAGCAGAGGTGAATCAACCGCCCAGTGAAGGCCAGAGAGAGATGGCAGTGTATATCTGTAGTGGAGTGTAGCGTAGTCGGGATAGTTGGAGTGGGCGGCACGAGTATGGGAGCACGAGATCGGAAAGTACAAGCTTCGGATAAGTCAGAAGCTAAAGCGACAAGGTACCTAAAGAGACAACGGCAAATCTGTACCAGGAAAGAATCAAGAAAATGGTGGAAGAAGGAGGCCAAACGACGTGAAGTGGCTTGTGGCCAGTAGATAGGTAGCTACTGGAGGAGAAGGCGGATGGTGGATGGTGGAGAGCACGTATGGACGGGGCCGGTAGAGGTGGAGGCCCGTGGTCAAGGCGAGGTGAGGTGCCGTCACCAATTGCTCACCAAGTCACCTTAGACAGCGATTCACTGCTGCAGTGATTGTATATAATAAATGAATCTGTAACACTTGGGTATTCATAACACTTCAACCTATAGATTCTGGTACATAGTAGAGTGGTGAGTTAGATAAAAGCAACGGTTGCTTAACAAACCGAGTCATGGTTGGATCATCCCTCTCCTCTCGTCAACATTGGGTACGTATCGCTCATCATCGAAACAACCGCTATCAATCACAATCACGAGGTTCTCTCTAGCGAGTTTAGTACTGATCTTGTCTGTTAAGGTCTCTTACCAAGCAAAGAGCCATATCCTTAACAGTGGAGGCGTAGCCTTTCCCCGCTGGCCGGGCCGGACCCTCTAGCCATGCATCACTCCATGTTGCCATTCGTGTGATCCATGTAAAACGAGAAGAGGTCATGATAGCACGATAACGCGATATCACGACAGTGCTTTTGTCTTTTAGTACTCGATTACAGCTAGAGAACGAGAATGAAACATTTGGTGATGATGACCAGGCTAACAAGACTTGTATTTTTGTAAATGTCCAGAGTTTGCTTGGCCTGGAGGTTGGTGAGGTTATGTGCTTACATTGGACGTTTTATACTCAACCATTTCAATACTGGCCTCGGTTTTAAAATCCAACTCACTCCACTACTATCCTATCTTATGCCAGTCTTGATAGGCGCTGGAAGTATACTGAACAGTAAAAAAGATTTAACAGTCTATAAAGACAAGGTCATCTGGCTAGAGTCACGAGCCAACTAACGTTAGACGCCGGATGACTAAGCCACGTTACTCCCTGCGACTCAGACATTCATCAGGACCATGACTGATGAGCCAAACAAGCCAAAACGTATCCACAGTCTGGCCATTGAGGCATCTCACCCCCCCAAAACTCTTCGTCAACCGCTGAATTCAAAGAAATGCCTCACATCAGAGATACTTGTTGATTATTAACTCCACTAAGTTGAAGAAGCCTCACTTCTGCTCTTTACATGCTTGCCCCTTCATTCGCATGAAGAACTGTTTTGAAGAGGGATCTCAACACAACGAGCACCCAGCCACCGACTATTTGGGTTTCTTTTGAGAGAAGCTTGCGCCAATCTTCTTTGAGCATGCGTACTGCGTAACAGGCGGCAAACTATCAAGAATTGTCAATGCTACCCAAGCTGCGACAGAAACGACGTGTTTAGCAAGCAGCGAATCGCACTCGTCTCTCAAACCACGGGCGGATGGACTTTAGTAATCAACACAGAACAAGGCCAGTATTGACATTTGACGTAGAATTAATTTCAAAGCAAATCATTTGGATAATCCTCCAAATCTGTCTAGCATTTTCCCATCGTCATTGTAATGATACATCGATATAAGCGCCTGAACTGATACCAATCCTTTTCCACAGCGTTTTATCCTCGCTGTTCCATAACGCCAGCGACACCAGCGTCGCGTTCTTAATGACAATTATAATCGGTTCTGGATCCATGTCCATGCTCAGTCTACTGAAAGCGTCTTGTTTGTCTGGTTGACAGACCAAGCGTCAGTGGTGCATCGGCATAAAACTCCGCTGCAACGTCTGACAAAATAGTAAAACAATCTCTGATGTCAGAGCAAAATAAGAGGTAGTGAAGGTAGGGTGGCGGGCATCATGACTATGAGGCAGCTGCAATAGCCAAGGGTGCCGGTGATGAGGCGTGGGCGCTGGGGGCGCTCTGCATCTCCACGTCGTTGCCGCTGTTGCTGTTGCTGGCACTGTTGCCCTCCTGGCCATTCTCCTTGTTCTCCTTGCTACTGCTCTCGGCGGACGCGGCGGCAGAGTCCTCGGTGCTAGACTCGGGAGTCTTCTTTGGGGGTGCTACCCAGCGAGGAATCTCCCATGTGACACCCGTGAAGCTCTTGAGTTGGAATCCTCCCTTGTTCCACTTGCGACAGGGTTTGCCGGAGCGATCGAGAGCACGAAGACCGGCGTTGATAGCTCCCTGGTTTGCCTTGGGGCCCAGCTTGTGACCTCCAGCAGGCTTGGAGCCTGAATGATCGATCGTACCGTCCTCCCTGAAGTAGTTGTTAGTATAATGTATGTGGTAGTCAGAGGCTAGGGGTCGACTTACAAACGGGGCTTCTTCTTAGGACCTGGCTTTCCTCGAGGCTTGGGAACACCGTCTATTGTTCCGTTGGCATTGGCAGCTGATCGTTTAACACCCTTCTTCTTGGGACCCTCGGTGGGCGGTCCCATGGCCGAAGGAGCGGGAGTACCGTCGGCGGGAGTTGCATCGGGGACAGGAGTAGCAGCGTTGGAGTCGGAAGCATTATCGCCGTTGGAGTTATTGGCTGGTTGTTGCGATCCAGAAGCGGAAATGGCATCGACAGCGGGCGACTCGGCCTTGGCTTTGACATCCTTGGCAGGGGATTCCTTCTTTGCAGACTCGGGCTCGACGAGGAGACGTAGCTTGGAGGGCGACACCTTGAGAGTAACGATTAAAGTGGTCTTGGTGCTCGACTTGCGTCGCGCGTCGGCGGATTTGGCTGGAGGAGCCATGGTGTTGAGCGACCGAAGTGGCGAAGAGCTGTTGTTGATGATGATGATGCGACGCGAGGGAGGATTTTGTTGAAAACAAGACAAGGTAAGGGTAGGATGGAGGTTGAGTTGTGGTGTTGGGAGCGACGATGGGATGGGAGAAAGAGAAGGGAAAGGAGCAAGTTCTGGTGACGGGAGAGGCGGCAAATAACTCAAAGACCGGTGGTGATCCCGTGGTGGTCAGGGGTGGTGGGCTTTTGGGGCTTGCGTGGAGCGAATATTAGCAGTAGTGCAAAGTTGCGATGGATGGATGGTTGTAAGCGCAGAGGCAGAGACAGCGGCGGTGGTGATGATGGTGATGATGGATGGGGATGAGGATAATCAAGAGAAAAGTGAGAATGAAAGCAAAAGACGAAGGGAAAAAGTCCTTGTCTTGTCGTATTGGGGTCTTGGTCTCCAGCTTGTTGTCATTTTGGATTCTGCCCTGCCGAAGGCGGCACAAAAAATTACTCGGGTTGGGCGTTGCTTGTTCGTGCGTCCGTCCCGTCGCGCTGAATGTTCCATCACTCTAACAATTGGAGACTCACGCTCTGGGGGAGATGTCAGGTCCAGGTCCAGGTCCAGCCTTGGGTTTGTCCGAAAGGGGCTTAGCGTCACTTTAATCGGGATATGGGTCAAAGGGGGACCCTTCCAGCCAACCAGGGCCCTTGTAAGACCACTCTCTTAGAAGCATCCCTCCATCTGTTTTCCTTGCACTCACTCCTCCGGTGAGTGAGCGATTCAGCAACCAAAAGCCCTCTCAAATCACGCTCCCATCCGTCGCTCAGGACACTTCAGCCCCCGATCTGCCCCTGCGATGCATCAGTGATGATGACCACACAGTCTGGCCGCCATGAAAGCACAGTCTGCATTGTCAAACGACCTACGTAGCTGTTCAAGTAACAAATATACATTGTCTCGCTTTAGGCTTCACTCAATATTGGGATGGATTGGATGAGTGCATAATAAAGCCCCTCTCAGGCTGCATCCGCGCCACGGAAACCTACGCAGCGCAACACGAGGGGAAAAGACAAACACATTCAAGGCAGACATTAAGGAACCTCTTGGTATTTTACTTTTTGGTAGCATTATTTCGTACTGGCTCTCTCTTGGCTGCTGACGATGACGGCGTGAAAAGCAGCAAGAAATGGACCCTACTTTCAATGTCACTCCATCATCAACGACCCAACGAGGAGGCCAGCCCCTGCAATATTGTCACGGTGGCGGAAATCACCAAGGCAGTGCTTTTCACTTATCAGTACGAGGTAGAGGTTCACCTGCTCAACGGCTCAAACACCGGAGTAGATTCATGGTCAAAGCAGAAATTTGAGTACCATCTCCACAATCTCCTACCCAGACATAGGTACAGCCAGAATTGCCAGCAAAACTCACTCTATTAGTGATCAGGAGATGACTAGATAATGATATTGTGAATGATTCATACTATTTCTAGGGCACATATCACATATCGCACATTAACCTTGTGTATGTAGATCCAATCCAGACCCCGAGAAACGCCGTCCATCTTCCAAGACTACAGACTATAGACTACAGTAGCTCGCTCGGTGACCAACGGTTCAAACTCCGGTACAACCGAACTGACGACAAAGACGGGCTCCGATGGCAAAATTGCCAAGTAGTAATCGGCTTTCGTCACGACCCGCCAACTTTTCAGGAATTGGACATGACATTGAATCCCCGCAGAGATTATCAGAGCGAATAAGCTGCCCTCAGCAACGGCATCAAGAATGTTGTGAGCCTCTACTTGGACCTATTGGCGCCACCAAAAACTATCGGGCCTCGCAGAAAACTCCATTCATCTCCAGGAATGAAGACGCGTCCCGACTCCAACATGAAACACCAAGTGCTGGTTCATGATGATATATGCCCACTCAAGACTGAGACATCATGACATGAGTGTTGCTGTTGCGATAGTAGGAATGCGTTGCTCCTCTACAACGCCCAGTCCATGGCAAAGATATATCATGCCAACACGTCGGACGGTCGTAACCTAAGAAAACAAACTACATCGTGCATTCAACTCATCAAGTCGACACAATGAAACGCTTCTATATACTTTTCTGCCTCATACCATGTCTCCTCCTAAACATGCCCTCCGTCCATGCTGCCCTCTTGCCTCGCCTCAAGGCTTCCTTCAAAATACCAGGCTTGACCTTTACCGAGCCAGCAGCCAGATCTGTCAAGGTGATTCCTTTCAAAGAGCTTCCTCATAAATCTCATCATGGCCGTGGACTACATCACACGCTCAATGTTGTCAAGAGACTGGTTGAAGACCAGGGCGACATGGTTGAGGTTACAGAGGAAGCTCTCCTGGAACTCCTTGACCAGATCGACACGCTTCAGCAGCAAGTGAACGGCATGTTGCCATCTGGTGCATCGGATAGACAATCTTCTCGTGAAACATATGCCTCTTCTGGAAGCCAGTCTGGTCAATCGCCCGCAGACTCTTCTGATGAGTCTCCAGCCGACGATCAGCTAGATCGAGTACCTGCTCAGGCTTCCCAGGCTGCGTCTCCTGATTCGAACCAGGACCCCGGCCCATTGAGAGTTCCTGTGGTCTCCGACTCCTCTCTACGATCTCCGTTGCCTGCACAGGCGAACGCAGCTAGCACTGCTCTTGGACCTCAGCCTTCGAGTGCAGCTGGACCATTGGATGCACCTGGGCAAGCACAGGCAGCTGAACAGTCTGACAGGCAAGAAAGCAACGCATTAACCTCGAATCCCATCCAGGAATCGAACGGTGAATCTGCTAATTTACCTATAGAGACCCAGTTCGACAGGTTGCCTGGTGATCGTGCTGCTGAAGCCTCGCAGACGTCTGCGCTCGTACCTGGAGAGAAAGTCGCAATCGAAACTGACGATCTTCCCAACATCACCAGTGTTCAACCGACAGGCGGACGCATTCAATCTGACCAGCAGAGCGTCGAGAAGCCTACTGCGCTTCCGGGGGGTGCATTCGTGGAAAACCCTGATGATGTTCTTCAGACACTCTCGAGTGAAGTCACTTCCTTGGGTCAACCCGATAGCCCGCCACCCAAGGAGACTCAGCAACCCGCAGAGGTTGACCCCGAATGTACTGAAGAAGAAGATGTAAGTGGTCTACCCATATTGCGTCGAAACCCTAACTGCACACCAGGCGGTAGCCCATCCATCAGCGAGGCAGCGCAAGGCCCATCAACAGCATTGGCTCTCGGTTCCGCCACGGAGACGAACCTTGCTCAAGTAGCTGCTACGATTTCAGATATCGAGGCTTTGCCACAGACAACAGGACAACAGACACAGCTCCCTGCGAGTGGCGACGTTGAAGAGGTGGTCCCAGTAACGGAACCAGAAGCCATATCAACCCCGAATATCAACATTGGAGGTTCACAGCAACTCGCAGCACCGACACTGATCTCGAGCCCTTCAGCTGTAGCTACACCTGGACCCTCAGCTCCTGCACAACGTTCAGCATCGCAAACATACCTGAGCTTGAGAACCCTTGTCTTCACATCTACTCTTACGAGATCATCAACAATAAAGGCTATTACGACACGCACCGAGTTCATTAACGCGAATCAACCTACTCGGTCTCTGACAGCTCCCGGCCATGTTTTTAAGGAGGATGCGGACGCCACGTTCGATAAAGATGGAGACGTTTCTTTGGAGGATAGTGAGGAGAACGAAAACACGCAAGGTAGAAACACCCATGAGTGACGTGGAATATTGTACTAAATATCTTACAGAGACGCCCCAAGGAGAAACAGCTCTACGCACAATACCTACGACTCAAAGTACCATCATGGCCACCACCACTATCACCTTGAGCTACCGGAGCACCCTAGCAACATCCGAGCCTGCACAACAGTCACTTCCTCGCTCCCCAGAGTTGCCTGGCACTGGGACCACCAACGGGGCGTATTCTACAACTCCAACAAGCGGATTCAGAACCATGCCAAAGCCGACAGCCAGCCTGGCGGAGAGGGGACAGTTGTAGACAGAGCACTTGTTTTCGGAATATTGAATTTTTGACTTTGTTTGGCAGCCTCGGGTTGGTCGGTTATAGAAAATTTACTCTTTGGAAACTCACGATAGAATAATGATGAACATGGCGATCAGCGCTTAACGGCCGCTGTAAAGCTACAAGTGATGTTTTTGAGTCTGTTAGTGATACGAGGCAGAAACGGTTACCAAAAAGGCCATGTCCAAGGCGAATGGGAGGAGTTTTTACGCAAATGTGCTACTAATATGAACAGAACCAACTATAAACGAGCAATTTCGTTCACTGAAATTGCATCGACACTCATTATTCATGTGCTGCATGCGATCCAAGTTATCCATATGGAACCAAACCACAAGCATTCTTCCACCCAGTCCACATATCCATACTCTGTACTTTTTCACAGCACCTCGCCATTGTAAAAAGAAGTGGCTTCATTGTACAGAATCTTCCGAATATCACCCTCGAACAGCTTCTGAATCCCTTCAAAGTCGTATCCCGCACCCAGAGCAAGCTGCAGCTGAATACGGGCGTTCTCACCACGAAGGAAGCCAGAACTGATACTGTAAAAACGTCAGTTACCGTAGATAAATGTAATAAGAAAAGCAGGATTGCTTACATGTTGCCTGCCTCGGGGCCAGGGATTGATGCGCCGACAAAGGGGCGGAACGTAGCAACGGTGATGATGCCCTGACTATAGAGGTCCTCTGCTGCCTTTGAGGCCGCGGTGCTAAGAGAACCGGGACCAACGCCCATGATCACGATACCTCTGGTATTTGTCAGTATCTTCATCAGTACTTGACTCTATGAATCACTCACTTGGCACCATTCTTAGCAGCCGAGTACAAAAGATCAGCATCAAAACCCTCTATCACGTTATCAGCCAAAGTCCAAAGAGCAGAGTCGTAGTACCAGCCAAGACTCACGATGACCATACAGCAAGTCAACCTTTGGTAAAGGCGAGGTCAGCTCGAAGGGGTTAAAGTAATTGCGTGCCTTGGGCAGAGAAGGCGAGTAGAAGAAATAAGGCTGTCCGGACATGAACTGAGCAATGTATCCCTGATCCAGAGCTAGGAAAGTCGAGACGGTGTTGGCGTTGGCCTTTGTGGCGTAGAATGCCGAGACGAGATGGTCGTTCATGGCAATCATGGCACCGCGATCACGAGCCTCGGGATGAATAGCCGTGCGGACCGCATCGTAAAAGTTTGAGGGGCCGTCAGCTGAGAGCGCAGAGTTAGGACGCATAGAACCCGTGGCGACAAAGGGTTTAGAGCAGTTGAGAGTGAGATCAACACCAAAGACCTGTAACGAGATTTTCAATGAGCAAGGTTTCTTCTAGAGAAAGTTTTGAGCTCAGTCTTACAGTATCAGCCAATGTGTTGGTGCCATGTATCATGACAGCCCCCAAAATGTCCGAGTTCTCACTGCAAAGACGTTTGTGGGCGTCCATGGAGATGTTCAGGAAGCGATCTGAATCGGCATTGGCGCTACCGGGGCCGTTGCGACCTCCTATGAAGTTCACAACGGCGATCTGAGCAATATCCAGCACCTCACTGACGTTACCGATGAGAGTCTCCGGGGTGAGTCTGTCAGGGCCACCGCCGTAGTTGGTAGTATCCAGCCGTCCGTGGGTCGAACTAGACAAGATGGTTCCGTCGCCAGTGTTGTAGAGCCTGTTCATAATTTAGCTTAAACATTGATGGAATTGAGGCTTGAGAAACAAATGCTAACATGATCTTAGGCAAACTCGAGTCTTTGGAGATCCATGTCAAGCCCGTGTTAGGATCATCACGCCTCTGAACCGGCGTTGGAGATGCTAACGAGGTGGCAGCCAGAAGAGCCAGCGTTGTGAGAGAGTTGAACATCTTGTCAGGCTTGAACCGAGGGTACCTTTGAGATCGCCTAGTTTCCGTGGACGGTGTTCTTCTTTTCTGTCACTGAAACGGCGGGTCTTTGGCTGATATCGTTGCGCTGAGACTGAGTTGTTAAGACATTCTCGCTGCTAGATGGTCCGATCGACAACCTGTGGATATCTCGTTCCATAGCGAGAATCGAGCTACAAGGGCTTATCTGAGAGAATTCTAAATGATCGAGATAGACTGATGCAGGTTTCTTGATATTACGTACATGACTGAGATTCAATATCTACAGGTGAGTTGGTCGGCCTACTCCGGACAATCAGAGTTATTTTCCAAACAACAATAAATCTCCTATTCCAAATAGCCCCAGCGATGATCCTGTGCATATTCCAGGATGCTTATCATAGATTTACAACCTAACCATCATGGCGGAGAGAAATCCGAGGTTACCATGAGGTGATAGCAAGGAAATATGTAATGTTATCTGCGGGGAGGCTGGGTGATGTGGATAGAAAGACCAGGTCTCACGCCTATTATAATGAACATGTTGATCAAACGTGCAAGCGAGTTGCTCCACGCTCTGCAATTGTATATAGCCTTATAGCGCAGGAATGCGGGAAATAACTGATGCTTATCACCGAGAAAAGATATGAATATCTTGTCTTTGATGGATATCCACCGATCTCGGCTGGCTTATCACCAGTATGTAATACCCTTGGAAATTCACCACAACATTTATACTCTTACAAGCCCGTAGAATAAGATAAGATATAATGGGTTTAGAGACTCATAAGTAAGATTCCACAGTTTGATGACTACCTATATATCAATAATGCCTGAATTATTACAAATCTCAGGCAAAATCTATTATTTAAACGTTTACAACTCACTTGATTTGAGCGATTTAACGACGGCACTGTCACCTACGACTGGTAGCTTCTAAACGTTCTACGTTATCCTCAACTAAACTTTCATACAACTTATGAATAGTTTCGAGTCAATTTCAGTCAAGCATCAATCCAAAGTGCCAGGTGCGGGCTTTATACCCATCCAAGTTAGGGCATTGAGTATCATATCAGCGCTTACACCCAAGCCCCATTAAACGGCCTCTGCCACGTTGTGATCAGCCACCTTATTCCTACTCCAGCAAGCCGGGATAACAATAGGAACCAGAAATGAGCCTGAATAGACGGACCGGAGGGAACCAATAAGATGTAGTACCTAGTTATAGTGGAGGGTATTGTTCCTCCGTCGTTGGTCGCCAAGCTTGGAGTCTTACATGCATAGACCTTTCTCGAGTCTTGGCTCCCATGTCCTTCTTTTTCTTTGTTCCTCCTGTGCTCTTCAAAGTCTCAGACCTCAGGGCGTCAGTCTTAATTAAAGAGTCTGGAAAGGATACGCGGCGACGAGACATGCGATAATGAGCTCAGCGCATTACTGACTCTTGCATGCGCCGCTCACGCCCACCATGAGATTCCTCAGCTTACTCGTCTTTGTTCCTCACCTGGCCTTCGCGCAAACCACACGCCAGTATGAGGCGCTTCCTGTCGCTCCAGGCGATCTCATGCCGCGCTTCTTTATCGATCGATCTTTTCCCTTAGCAAAGCGCGCTGGAGACTGTGGTTCAGATCATCACAACTGTAAGTCTACACTTTAACCTCTCCCATGACCATCAAAGCTCACCCATGTAACAGGCCTTGATATTGGCTTCCCCGACGACTGTTGCGACAACGACTCTTATTGTTACGTCAACAGAGAGGGTGATCCAAGATGCTGTCCTATAGGATCCAACTGCACCGGCGACTCCCCATGCGGCTCGACCGCCTACTTTTGCACCCGCACCGTCACCTCGAGCGGAACGGCCACCGAGCAAGAAGGCTGCTGTGATCGCAAATGCCCCAGGACGAGCCTCTATCTCTGTCCCAGTAGTTTGGGCGGGAATTGCTGCGGTTACAACTCTGAGTGTCGCACCGGCGGTAACTGCGCTTCGACAAGGGCCGCCTCAAGAACCGACTTACTAGAGCCTATCCCTGAGGGATGCACAACATCTCAACATCAGTGTTCTGATGGAGCTGGTTGTTGTGACAATGACCAAGAATGTACTCAAGTCAGCGGTGAGGGATTCTGTGCCCAGGCTACACCAACAGAGAGCGGTGTTACGATCGTGGAAGACGACAGTGACGATAGCGGGGAGTTATCAGAAGGCGCAAAGGCTGGTATTGGCGTCGGCGTTGTTGTCGGGGCGGCTATTATCATCGGTGGACTCACTTGGCTGTGCATATCCAAGCGACGACACCAACGAACCGCAACTGGACCGTCAGCATCTCGTGAGGATGGCAGCGGCGCTGCTCGAGACACTATGACAGAAATATCAGGGAGCCATCGTCAAGGTCTTACACAAGACTACTTTGGCCCGGACCCAGTAGCAGGACCCTTCACAGAGCCGGCCAGTTCACGAGTCACCTCGCCCGGCCGAGACGCTGCTGTGCCGATGCATGCACAGGGGCCAGCCGATATCACTGCGGCGGTTGAGATCGACTCGACGACCAGGGACGGCAGTGAGCTCTTGTCACCCATGTCCAGTCCGAGCATCTACCAGACACCCCGTTCCGAAACAATAGACGGCCGGTTCGAACTATATGGCAACGAAGAACCTATATCGCCAAATCGCCCATTATCCATCGTTCCAACACCACCGCAGAGTCCAGGTTTAGAAGGGAGTGCTCCGCGACGAGAGTAATAATGCAGGGAAGAAATCATTCTGTTCTATTCTTTTCTCTTACTTAGAAACGCCTAGCCAGTCCACTCGTGAAAACAAGAAAGCCATCCAAATGCTTGCAGTGCATATCCGTCAAAGAAAACAAGCAATTATGTGCACCGAAGCTGTTACTCAGAACTCCACGCCAGAAAAAGGTAAGATAGAAAAGGCACTGCCTAGTAGTCCCCGCGACGCTGTCGTCGAGAGTAGAAGTGAAGAAAACCACGAAAGTCATGCAGTGTCAGTAGAGCATTTCTCATTTAGCAGACAACACCGCCAAAAGGTGCGCAGTCTCGAAGATCTTTGACGAGATTTTCCACATTGCTCAGATGCTGGCTGAGCAGGTCCTGCTTCTCCTCTGTCGTGAGATAGATGTCGCTCTCGGGATCGGAGCCGGAGCGCTTACGACGAGATTCGGTGTTGAAAGCGCCGACGAGCTTGCTTGGGCTTCGCTGGAACATGGCGGGAACAGAATCCCGCTGGTCGGTTCGAGGGATGGAGGGGATCTCAGGCATGAGGTAAAAGTAGAGGAACTCGACGAGCTTGAGCTTGACTTCGCGGGCTGTCGATCGTGATTTGAAGAGAGATGTGACGGTGAGAAGACCATCAAGGGCTTCGAAGGTGCGGGTGTTGAGTGGAGTGTCGATAAGAGCAGTGACGAGTGTGAGAAGGGTCGCAGATTGAATTGCGGGGCAGTTGAAGGGCTCGAGAAGGTCGAGAAGAAGCTGTGTGAATAATGTTAGATGATGACTCTTGATTGAAAGTCGGACAAGATATGATGTATTACGTACGTTCATGTTCTGTTCTCGAGCAAAGAGCGACTTGCTCGGAGGGTGCAACAGCAAAGCTCCCTGAATGAGATCAAGAGCACTCAAGATCAAAAGGTCATTTCCACCGTCACCGCCCTTGGCCATGAGGCGATCGAGGGTGCTAATGAGGCGCATAGCAACGTTCCACTCGAATCCCTCCTGCAACTTGAAGAACTCGCGGAAAGCCGGGTCCTGTGACAGATGGGCAAGGTCCTTTTGAGACGACTGTGATGCTTCGTTCCCGGCATCTTGAGAGTCCCCCCTGCGATGTGCGCGGTCGTTTCGGGAGTTTGCGTTTGACAGGCAGATCTGAGCGAGGAGACCTTCGACCTGGCGAAGACCCTTACGAACCTTTGGTCCATCGTAGGACGAGAGGTTATCGAAGGCTAGGGATAGAAGAGACTCCATTGTGCGTGTGTAAATGAAAATGAAGGTCGATGCTGTTGAGATGGTGGTAGAAGGCCGAGGGTATTGGTTTCTTGATCGATTTCGGACAGCGGACGGGAGCGAAACTTAAGGAGTGACGATTGGGGATGCAAGAACAAACAGACAAATGTTAGGTACCAAGCAACAACCGAGCCCAATGCCAGCAGTAGGAAACCTGGGGAAGCAGATGTCAAGATTCGATTCGAGAAGCCTACCAGTTAAACCTAGTACCTAGTAAACAATCCCGCATCGCCACGACAACGGCCTTAGTTCCAAGGACCAATCAGCGTTGGTCTAACCGCATGTTTGCAGGGGGGGCTCGTGGGGCATCAGGCTAGATATGCACCTAGGGTCTCCCCCGTTGAGAGACTGAAATGACCCAGCACGCTGGGCGAGGCTTGGAAACGGATGGTTTTGGGCCCTGAAATAGATTACAACCAAATTTTGGACAAGGGCAAGGTCTTGGTGTTCATGTCATGCTATGTCAAGACTAAATCTAACGAGAATTCACAATAGCATGTAAGTATACGCCATATGAGAAAACCAAAGGGCATTGGCTGTTACTATCGTGTCTTGATGATTCAGAACACATGATATTTGATAAACACATGCAATGTTTTGCTTTGAGTTATAATCGCAGTTGATTCATATCAATTACGAGTCTAGATTCAAGCTCAAGTCTCAATCGGCCGAAATTCAACAAGCATTCGGCCGAAACATATGCCCAACTGTCTGCACATAAATCTGATTGATGAATCAAGTGATATTAAACAGTTTCAATTATTGAGTCTTGATTGCGGTCAAGTTCAATAAAATTAGGGATTAACACAGAGACATATTGAGAGACTTTGTTACTAGATAATGAATAAACCGTGGTTGTGTATGTTAATCTATATCAACTCCAGTTCTCGCGCAAATGCATGACGTAAGTAAAGTCCACAGAGAGACTGAATATGAGTCCAAGCTCTTAATCATATAGCCAGAATTACATCATGAGCCTATTCAGCGCCCTCAGACTGACGCAAGATCTCGCGCACAGCCTCATCAACAGTATCAGCTGTAAATGACGGTTCAGACCCCAAAGAGCCGCCCAATCCATCACTCCAACCCTTGCCCTCGCGGTCAATCCAAGCGCTCTTGAGCCCAGCAGTCCTCGCACCCACCACATCAAACGGATTCGAACTCACCAGCCAGACCTTATCGAGCTGCGATTCTAGTCCCGCTGTCTTTGCCATGAACTTGTACGTGCGAGGATCTGGCTTGAAGACCTGGAGCGAGTCGACGCTGACGAGCTTGTCGCGGGGAAACACATTGCTAGCCTGTGACAAAGATGGTGACGTCTCGAGTGATGAGGTGAGCATGTCGGGCGTGCCGTTGGAGAATATGTATGGGTCGATGGATGGACTCTTTGCCAACCTGTTAAGTGCTTCATCGACATCTGGGAATGTGTCCAGGCCGTTGTATGCATTCATGACACGCTGTTCCTGCTCAGAAGTGAGCTCAACGCCGGCCTCTTTGGTAGCTTGTCGAAATGACCATCTCGTCAAATCACTAAATGAGCGGTATGTGCCTTGGTATATTGTTAACCATGGTCGTAGTCTACAATTTGCCTCGACTTACCCATGCTGTTGGCGCGCCATGTGTACTCCAACTGGTACCGCCTCGCGAGGGACGCAATGGACTTGGCTTTGTCGTCTCCGTAAAGCTTGGCTAGTTCTCCTGCGATTGATGCTGTGGAGAGTAAAGTACCGTAGAGGTCAAATGCGATAACTGTCGGTCCCATGGCGATTTTTATAGTACTGAAGTTGAATAGCTAGAGTGTAAAGGTATGATTCAAGTGGTTGCTCAAGACAAGTAAACCCCTCTTTAAATAAGTAACCAAGACGAGAAAATGATCTGCTAACATAAGCACCTAGGTGAGTAAATCTTCGAGTACATAAGAAGTTCCCTGGAGCATTATCATTTGTAAATGTTAGAGATTTCCATCCTCCTATGGAAGTTGCACATTCTCAACACACAAAGAAGAGGGCTTCACTTGAGCCTATAACACTAGAAGAAGAGCTCCCACTTCATCAAGTCTAACAAAGCATTACATATACTAAATTAATTTATATATTTGATGTGTAAATAATAGACTGATGGTGTTTGCTCATTAGTTGCAGTCTTCTTACCTATTCAGGAGCCACTGTGGTATCAGAACTATTCAAGCTGTTTGAGCTATGCGAGTGAGACGGGACTCGGTTCGCTCGATTCTCAACGCCCTGTTCCTCGTCCTTTTCCCTCGCCTCACTCTTTTCACTTGTAGGTGCAAACTTGCTCCTAATCCGAATCTGCTTGCCGTACCTGTAGAACATGAACGGTATAATAGCCAGGACGGTAGCAACGCCACCAATAAGACTACCACCGCCGCCAACACCGAGAGCCTCAAACATCTGGTTGGTAAACAATGGCGCAGCAGCACCACAGGCGGATCGAGCAATGGTATTAGCCGCGATTGCAGACGCTGCGTACATGACATAGACGTCCACGAGATATGTCAGGTAGGCAACAAAGATGAGCATCAGGGATGTTGCTAGAAAAGTACCAGCCAGCGTGGGTACTATCCAGTGAATGGAGCTATAAAGGCATGCCAGGTTAGCTTCTGGAACACAAATGTTTTGCAGTATAGGAGACAGCAGGTAGATAGGACTTACTTGTACTCTGCTGTCCATGCGAACCAAAACATGGTCACGGCGAACCCAACACCACCGATCATTGCTAACGGCAATCGATCTTCAGGCTCCATCTGCTTTCCTCCTTGCTCAATCTTCTTTTTTCGAACGCGCGTATCAGCCAAAACGATCAAGCCGCCGAGGCAGGCCCCTATGATTGTTCCTATCAGGGGCAGTTCTCCCACTCCCGCATTCCATCCACGCCTCTGTTGGAAAACGATAGGATAGATACTGAACAGCATGTACAGAAGAGTGTACACAACTGACATGTATATGGCACACAACAGAGATATCGTGTCAAATAGGATGATCCACGGCCGTGTCAGTGCAATCTTATACACAGCTTTCAGCGACCGATCGCCTTCTTCCTCCCGAGCCTTGACATTTTCATATCCCGGAATCTTTGCCTTTCGAATCCTCCGAGCCTTCTTGAGGAGCAGTGTCGGGGCGTGGGTTTCGGGGATAGTCAACATGATGATGGCCGTCGCGCCACCGAGCCAAAGCAGGACAAAGAAGCTCCATTGCCAATCTTTCTTAAGCTCGAGGAATCCTGCAATAACAGGCCCCAGAGCCGGTCCTATCCAGACCATGGCTGAGAATCCAGCCATGGCATTACCGCGCTCAAGAGGCGTCCAGAGATCGGCGAGCACGCCGGGAGCATTACTAAGAGGTGCAGAGACAAATGTCCCGGTGAGGAAGCGGCCGACGAGTAGAGATCCAAAGTTGGGTGCCCAGGCACACAGGAAGTTGAAGATAAGGTAAAGTGAAAAGGTGATGTAGAAGATCCATCGTCGTCCGTATAGTTCACTCAGCGGTGCGAATATGAGCGGCCCGGCACAGTAACCCAGGAGAAAGAGAGTGATGGTTAGGCCTGCTGCTAATTCGGATACGTGAAAGTGCTCGGATATCGATGGAAAACAGCCGCTTGGTGAACTCGATGCAAAAGTGGCATTAAGAACAAGCAAGACGGCCGAGAGGGTGACGGACCATCGTCGAGTTGTGGACCAATTTTGAGGATTCTGAACATCGCCCAACGGGAAGTCGACGTAACCGTCCTCATTCAAGTATGGAGGATCTTCATGTTGGAGTTTCTTTGTTCGATAGGGTTTGTTGTTAGCCCTTGAGAAGATTCGATGTATAGGCGCCATGGTTGAAATCTTGCAGGTCAACTAGGGGGGCCTAGAAATGAGAATACCAGCACTCAGAGTCTTCTAACTAGGCACATCATTCATATTAATAGAAACCAAATACTCTGCTGAGAAATCGAGCTGCATGCTCTACAAGTCGATGACACTCTCCTGCTGCTCCTAGCGGCCCGATGCTCGGAAATAAATTGATAGCCAGCTCTAAATCCGCTCGATCATCACGACTTCACTCCATCATTGTCGTCATATCTTTGGTGGTTTTATCACCTCATAGGTCAAGCTCACTTACATGAGTTATCAGCTAAAACCAAGAGGGTGTTTCGCGTTTCGCTTCTCGGCTCATGTTGCCGGATGACGGCTTGTCGGTATTTCGACGGGTTTTGTGCAAGCCATCAAAGGACTTTGTATAAAAAGGCCAGACGTCTAACTAGACAACCCTTTGAATTTAATCCGGGCTAGAAAGACTGTATTGCATGGCATGCGAGTAACCAGCCAGCTCAAGTTCCAGTTTCAGTGTAAGTAGGTAGGCATGAAGCGCAACATATCTTTAGTGGAACCAGCATGGCGTGCTACAAGCGACATAGTGACATGGTTGAAGTGAATGATATTGAAAAACGCCAAATTCAAAAGTATGAGAAACAGAACATATTCAAACATTGTTAAAAATGATAGTTCCGGGTAGCTGCAGCAACATGGTCCATGGTCCACCAAGCAGGGACGCATGAAACCAGGGTCCTTTAGAATGATCTGACCCTGTTGATCAGCTTGTCCAAACGTGGTGTACCCTAAATTCTGCATGTGAAATCTAAGGATATGAGGAGATCTGATGGAAACGTGGCCCGTGAAAGCCTAAGGACCAGGGATAGTCTCTCAACGTGTTCGTCTTCGTCTTGTTTCTTAGCTGGTGGAATATTGGTGCTCGCAAGCCCTGGCCTTAGCATGGGCTGAGGTGGTATGTTTTTGTCCCAACGAAACAAACACGTTCCAAGGTGTGAGAGATTTGAGGTTTCATAGATAAAGGGACAGTTGGCGCTGCAAGATTGCGTATGTCTTTGTTTCAGTGATTTGACCTTGTGTTGCGGTATTGTTTGCTAATGGCTTTGATCATATACCATTATTACATCTGCTACTAAGGTAGGTAAGCTCCTATCAAGCCCCAAAGACCAGTCCTTTGTCTTATCTAGCTGTCCTATATCGTTTGTTACTGACAATAAACAGGCAAACCTCTTCTTGTCCTACCAACATACCCCGGATTATCCACAGACAAAGGTACGGATCAATGCTACGTCAAGGTGATTGTCAGCTGCAGTTCGAGTATTGAATGACCTGACTGCCTCTGGATATCATTGGATGCTCACCCACAATCCCACCTCACGATCTCGCTCCCCTGGAGGCCCGTTCCCCCGCTAGCCCATCTAGGTAAGCAATGGATATGCGAAGCTCTTCATGTGAGAGCTCCCTTTGAAGGGCAGCCTGTAGCTTGCTCGACTGACACGTACCCCTCTATTCCAAGGAATGTGGATGGTTGAGCTTCAGGTCACCTTTTCAAGATGTTCCCGTCTCAAATGAAGGACTCCTAGGACTGCCAGAAGTTTTGATGCTGTGCCTTGGCTATGCATACAGTAGGTATATTGGGTATATCCACCCAAGCTGGCTTCTATGACTCTTGCATCTCTCGCATCCGGCAGAATTAAACATTATTGTGCGGGACGGATAACTCAATGACGTCGACTTGAGATGTAGATTTGTCCGAGCCACCCGACGTTACGATACGATTCGTTACCATACGCCACGACAAGACACGATACCACGTATACGAAATTTTGTTTACTATTGCTCTTGGTTCCTGTCTAATTCTTTTAAGCATCAGGCTGCCTAAACTACAAAAGACGCAGTCAGCCCGCGCATAACGTCCATCGCAGGCATCCATAATTTTCGTATACAAAGACCCCTCATAGATCGATCATAGCTCCCGTCCAAATATCTTCATCAGCGTCATCGACTCCTCCCTCGTCGTAATTTATCGCATACTACCTACCGAAAAAAAAAAGAAAAAAGAAAAAAAAAAAAAAACAAGACGCATGATCCCTACGGCAGACCCCAGCTCCCTCAACCCCGAGGCTCTGACCCCGTTAGCCTTACATATGCTGTCTCTTTCGCCCAGAGCCATGGAGAAGATGCCATCCAACCCACTTATCTCTCCCAACGCAATCCCCCCTCGTACATCGAGCACCGGCATCTCAGCCTCTCTCAACTCGACGCCTACAAAACCCGTGCTGCGCCCCGTCCCCGAAGGCGACTGGCTGGGTCAGAAGCAACTCTCTCCAAAGACACCTCCCTCTGCAAACTTTGGCTACGGCGCCATGCAGCCTCCCAATCCTCCTCCCGACCCCGAGCGCTACGCCCACGAGGACCTCAACTTTACCGAGAAGCGCTCCTGGACCGGCGAGAAGGAGAATGTCGTCCGCGGGCCTTACGACTATGTCATTAGCCATCCCGGCAAGGACTTTCGCGCCCAGCTCATTACCGCCTTCAACGCCTGGCTCAACGTGCCCCCAGAGAGCCTCGAGGTCATTACCCGCGTAGTCGGCATGCTCCACGAGGCCTCGCTCCTCATCGACGACGTCCAGGACTCGTCTGAGCTGCGCCGCGGCTTCCCCGTCGCACACAACATCTTTGGCGTCGCCCAGACCATCAACTCGGCAAACTACATATACTTTGTCGCCCTGCAGGAGTTGCACAAGCTCAACAACCCAGAGCTCATTACCATATTCTCCGACGAGCTCGTCAACCTTCACCGCGGCCAGGGCATGGACCTGTTCTGGCGCGACACCCTCACTTGTCCCACCGAGGAGGACTACCTCGAAATGGTGGGCAACAAGACGGGCGGCCTGTTCCGCCTCGGCATCAAGCTCATGGCTGCAGAGTCAAACGGTCCTACCGACTGTGTGCAGCTGGTCAACTTGATCGGCCTCATCTTCCAGATCCGCGACGACTACATGAACCTCTCGTCCAAGGAGTACAGCCACAACAAGGGAATGTGCGAGGATCTGACTGAGGGCAAGTTCTCGTTCCCCGTCATCCACAGCATCCGGACCAACCCAACAAACCTCCAGCTCATCAACATCCTTAAACAAAAGACCTCGGACATTCAGGTTAAGCGCTACGCCGTCGCCTACATGGAGTCCACTGGCAGCTTCGAGTATACGCGCAATGTTCTGACGGTCCTCATCGAGCGGGCTCGCAAGATGGCTGAAGAGCTTGACCAAGGCCGGGGCAGCACAAAGGGCATTCAAAAGATCCTCGACAAGATGGTCATTCCTTAGCATTTGAGATATGGTTTACGGTCTCGATGTTTTCCTTTTCCTTCTGTCGTTAGTATTCTCGGATTTAATGTGTTATGAGCGGAGCGCATAGAATGTTCTGGCAGGGAGTCAGGGAGGATAACCGACCACCCTCACTCAGTTTTGCGGATTCAGAAGCTTGGTCGGCATGATACCACTTGGAGTCGGAGATGTTGCTGTCAGCGTTGGATTTCTATTGACACAATATTCTTGCGGGTCACGTAGTCCAAATTGTTAAGCACAATAGCTGCTAGCGTTACAATATTAATTCGTCATGTACTCATCCTGAGCCGTGATCGTTCAAGTCGTCATTTCTACCAACCCAATCCCACCAGCAACGCCTTGCGCAAATGATCAAGATAATCCTACTATTACAGATACAATGTCAGGTCAGCTTGGCTGTACAGGTGCCGCTTTGCGCTTCACTAGTCTGACCCATCGTCGTCGCCTCCAGTCTCCTCTCCTACCACTGCCATCCTCATTCTCCTCCCAGCTTGGCTTCATTGTCGCCTTTTGCTTCCCCTTTTCATTGGTAGGGGGGTCTACAACCCCTGTGCGCTCATCACGCTCATCGTAGATATCATAGACCCAGCGCTCACCTTCAGTTTCAACCTCAACGCCTGTGATGATACGCTCCTCAACCCACTCGCGGCTCCAGAGGTCGAGTGCCCACTTCTTCTCGCTCCATTCCCATGCCTCGGGGGGCATGACGTCCTCGAAGAAGCGTGTGCCACGGGGTCGCTCACCGGCGATGCGAGGCTGGGAGAGTGGATCGTAGGGAGATGGGCAAAAGAGCCAGGGCTCCCACTCACCTCCGCCAGAAGTTTTGCGCTGTAACTCGAAAATCTCTACCTCGCGTGTCTCAGGGCTCGAGTCAAGGATAACGTCCCCGCTGATCCAGTTGTCCAGCCATGTTCGAGCCTTGGCCTCTTGTGGTTGAAGGCGTTCGCGATGGGCTGCGGCAAGGAGGCGCGCAACATACGGGTGACCCATACCCACGCCTGCCCAGCCACTGATCAAGAATATGAAACGCCATGGTAGAATTTGAGCTGCAATGGTCATGAATATGCCACCCGCAGTAAGGAACAAGAAGAGGGCAGAGCTGAGAGCCTCATCGCTAAAGTTTGTTACCGGCACAAGCAAAGCGACGACCTGATCATGCCCCCGACTAAAGTCATCCATACAGTTTTGTAGGTCGCGCATATTTCGAAAGAAGTCTTTGCTGAGTTCTTTGACGGGTTTTACCGTCGCCGCAGGTGCTAGTGGTGGGCCTTGAGGAGAATATCCGACATTCTGTTCACTCGATAGCGTACCCTTTGGAGGCGCTGGGTGTCGGGCTAGGAACGCAGGTATAAAGACGCCTAGTAGGAGAATCGCGATAGGCAGGACGCAGAGCAGGTACGGATCCAGACAGACAAAGCTGTAGACAGCGAGAAGGGAGAGGGTATGGGATGCACGCTGCCAGGAGAGTATTCGTTCGACTCGAGCCTGGAACTTGAAGACGACGCCTATCCGGGCGTTGAACCGGCGGAAGTTGTAGGACATGGTAGTGATATTGAAGTTTGGCCTTTCTGTATGCGTAGCCGTCTGCTCGTCGCCCACAAAGTGGACATCGCCCTGATCATCGCCGTCTGTTGGTATAACTTGCTGAAGAAGCCTGCATGGGCAGACGGCGTCAGTAAGCTGTGCATCGAAGCTGGCCAAACGCAGAACTGTACGTACTTTTCGACCAAACGATCCTGTAAACTGGCTCCCTGACGGATAGCAGCAAATCCTCCGCGCAAGCCTGTCTTCTGCGGAGGTGTCACCGGTCGTTGAGGCATCGTCGACGGGGGAAAGGTTGATTCCGGCTCTTGGATAGGCGTTTTGTCATTATCAAAGTCATCGTGAGAATCATTGTCATGGTTGCGGCGCCGAGCCGGAGCCTCGGGGGAATCAAAGGCACGCCCGGAGGCGATGATCTCGGCAGTAAAGTCGTCCATGAGGATAGCATCTAAAAAGACATGACAACCATATCATATGGTACAACGTCGGAGGGTGGAGGCTTCAGAGGAAAATGGGGATTCCGCGTGGAGGTGTCACGGCATGATGGCGGGTGTGCATGTGACACTTGGTGACATCACCGAGGCCGACAGTTATTAGTGGAGGGCTCGTGACAAAGACTTAGTCAAGTCAGTTCTTAGACAAAAGGTACGTATTTTCTATAGGACAACACCATCAAAGAGATGGGAACATCATTTGCCGAAAATAAGGTACCCTCCATAAGAGTCGAGTAGAGTTTACAGTAGCGTCAAGCGGGCCGTGGCGCCTCCAAGTTGAATGTTGCTCTTTGAGGAAGGAATGTGTAGATATATTACCTCATTCAGTGATATGGTCATGAGAGTCTCGCTTTTGTCCTGTCTAACTTGCAAGCTTGTGTTAAGACTTGCTGGCATCCTGACGAACAAGATTGAGTTGTTGAGATGTTTTAACATAATAACTTCCAGGTTGTAGTTCAGTCTTTGCCCGCTTGCTCATCACTCAACTTGATACCCCACAATAACCATGATTAGAGCATGACCCTCGTTATTTCGGTGGTATTGCTAAGGTAGTGTTGGCATTTTAGTTAGATCATATCACTTTAAATCTTCTTGTGTGTTAATCTCGGGTATATGACTACCTAGGCGACATTTAAGCACAAAAGATGTGCCTAATGCAGATTGATGGATTGCCAGTGAGGGCCATGTCTCGTGTTATCTCACAGATGCCAAATGCCAGATTGGCCATCTCGCCTCCTGTATCAATGAGATGTTGCGGGGCGCCCAGAGTTCTGCATACGGTGAAAACAACAACACGACTCCAGACGTAGCACCGCTAAATCCTTGGTCTTGGCGGGACAACGCTAAATAAGGTGTACCCTTGATCAACAACAGAAGCGCCCTGCCGGGGCATGGCAATGGGTCCTTGATAATGTGAGACACGACTCGACCCATGTTTTCAGTAGATATGCTTGGTCTGAGCGGGAAGCTTGAAGACATCCATCAATGGAGGAGCTTCAAACGGCGTACCATCGTTTCGAGAACCTAGAGCTCCCTCCAATGTCAACATCCGATTGCAGCCCAATACAAACAATGAGATGCCGACTTGGGTAATTTGTATGTAGTAGCGCACCGAGCCAGTGCCCGTTGATGCGTCAACCGGTTCACGCGTGCAGACACGGCTCCATTGTATGAATCGCTGGCAGCTAGTCTCCACTGTGAAGAAAAAGGAACCCTAGCTAGAATCACCGCCGTCGTGCCGGATATGTTGTTAAGAGCTAGGTGCTGTGCAGGTCAGTATAATAACCATGACAGTACGGAGTACGGGGTAGGGCAATATCCATGAGCATAGTTTAATCGTGGCCTTTATCCGGTTTCGGATTGGCATTTAATCATGATTAAGAGAATGTCTCATCTCTCTAAAACCAAGTGAATGATGATGATTGACGTTCCTTCATCTGCATCGTGGGTTCGTCGAGGGAGGCTAGTAAAGCAAGGGGATGGCAATCAGGCACCTTGGCATTGCTTGGGATGGCACCAACCGAGGTAGGTACATCTGATGCAGGCACGACATACAGCCCAAGACAAGTACCAATATTCACTGAAGAGACCCTTAAGAATGGCGGTAAAAAAGACACTTCTACGGCGGTATGCAACATCCACATCTGCCCGCAGTGAATTCAGGGACCAACATCCAGCTAAATATCCAATCATGAGGTCTTTTTGGCATCAAAAGACCCACTATCGTCTTTTCTGTACCTGCCGTGATGTATGGTGCACTTTGACGAGGGTGCCTTCCGCCTTTTTAGCCTTTCAGGCGCCTTCCTTACCACGCTTCTCTGCCCGCTATGGCGGCTCCCCGTGGCCCCCCGTGGCCGTGGCCCCCCATGCCCCCTTCCGGCGGGCTGCCTGTATCCACTTCTAGTTACGGGCAATGACCAGTCCAGGGAAAGGAAAGTGCCATGCCATCCCTCCTTCTTGGAAGAAAAAACAACCTTACCTCACTCAACGACTCCATCTTTTGTTCATCTTGCATCTTCACACTGTACCATCCTTTTCTCAAGACAACCCACCGCAATCAATCACCGCTCACTGTTTGCTCTCTCGCATACATCGTTCTTTTCGGTTCCGGAATGAGGTAGCCGTTCGAATGCGCTCAGCTCCCTGACCGGACTGAGTCTGTGCTAGCGACCTACGGATACCGACCCCGTAAATCCACCTTCTGTCGTCGCATTGCCAGCCACGCCCCTTGGCCTTGACCGGACCCTATGAGCCGCGAGCACAAGGCACCTGCTGGGCCTCGACCAGCCAACTTTTCTCCAACGCGATTGTGAGTGTATTCTTTCGTCTCTTGCCCGTTTGTTTCTTTCGTTTGACTTGATGGCCCATGCTTGTTATGCTGTACCAACGCCGTCAGCATCATCATAACCCTCGTCGCCTTACATTTCCTTGCGCATGGCCAAGCTGACCTTGATCCCTTTGTGACAGGGGCAAAACTGCCAGCCTTCAGCCTCGACCACATCTCCCCACGTCAAATCCTGGCTTTGCCTCCGACGATCCAATGCTCAGCGCAAACCCTTCGAATAATCATTCTCTCTTTTCTTTTGGTCGGGATGGGGAATCGGGTCAATTAAACGCATCGACTTCGTCTTTCGATTTCTTGCCTTCCGTGAGCTTTGACGATCTACAGAGCAGCATTGAATCTGCTTCGACAGAGCTCAAACTTACCCAATTTCCGTCTCCCACCGGTGAAGGGAGCATTCTCGTCACTCACGGAATAGATGACAGCAATATGTCTACCAGGCCACAAGCAGCTCCATCTTCGAATGGCGCTGCCACTCGCACTACAACCCAATCTACCGTTCGACCCGCCCGATCAGGCTCGCTCCTGCGCCAACCAAGTATTTCGAACAGACAGCCTGCCAATACCTCGAATGCCTCTGGTTTAGCCGAACATGCAAATGGCCCAGCTGCCGGGCGTTCTCGTCGGCAAAACCAGTACCCTCCTGTATCCAACAGTGCTGTACCCAAACCTCCTCGAAGATCGATTGGCCCAGGAATTACTAGTGACGGCGATATGGGAGCTCGAGCTGCCCAGAAACGACGTCCTAGCCTTATGTCTGACGGGACCCCTACCAGCTCTACCAGAGCCTCGATGGATGCCAACTCGCCATGGCTCGATAATACAACAAGAAATTTCTCTAACGCAAGGGCCGCCAAGTCTAAATCAGTACAACCACCACCACGGTCTAATCAAGCAAACTTGACCTTTGGTAATACCCTTACTCCGGAACAAAACAGGCATTCGTCTCTCACTCCACGGTCGCCTCGTGTCGGAGGTCGGTTGAGCACACCATCCTCTGCCAACAAGCGGATGTCGATGATGCCAGGTGGTCATCATTCTTCTCATGCGACCGGTCTCGGAGCGAGGACGATCAGTCCAACTGACACGCGACGAATGAAGAGGCTCTCTACGATGCCGCAATCGCTAAGCCTTAATCATGTCTCCAATCCGTTGCCGCCACCACCCGTGTCAATGAATAACCCGATTGAGAGACCTGAGTCGAAATCGCCTTCTATGATTCCAAGGAAAACGTCTTGCACACCATCCTCCTCGAGAACTACTCCGGATATTCATCGTAAATCTTACAGCTCTGGCTTGTCGGCCATGTCTGGCTTCAGCCTCAATTCAGCAAGGACGTCGACTGGATCACTGCATCGTATATCCGGCTCTTCATCCACGTCACGGTTGCCTGCACCAAAACACACAACTGTTCACAACCCCATACCCGCCGATGACGACGAATATGTTCCTCCCGTTCCTGCTATACCTAAAGCATTTGAATCACCTAAAGACTCGCCTGGTGATGCTTACTTCATGGACAAGAAGAAGACTGCACTTAGCAATATGGATGTAATGGGCGTCAATGCCAACCCAAGTGGAGTCATTTCCATGCCTATTTTGCCTGAGCCGACCAAGTTACAGAGGAAAGCAAGCGGTCAAAAGAGCTACGTGCCGAATGCGGCTGATGAGCCCGACAGCAAGGCCACCCCGCAGAACAAGAGACATCTACAGCCCTTGAGACTACCACCCATGAATCTGGGGCCATTGAGTACCCCAACAACTAATAAGATTGCAGCATTGCAGGATCATAGCGGGACAGACAGACACGAAACTCCGCCACCGGCTCGACACTTACCGAAAACACCGACAACCCCAATGACGGCCTCCAAGAGCTCCTTCTTTTCCAGGAACCATCATGGTGATACTCCGGAACTTCCATCTTTGAGGAGCAGCTCTGTTCATTACACGCACCTCTCGCCTACGCCCCCCGATCTTGATTCCTCCGACTCTTCGTTGGGCTTCAAGGAGCTTGATCACAAGCAAAGCATGTCACCATTCTTGTCATCATCTCTGCCCAAAGGAGGCACCGAACACGGCTTTATGAAGAGATCAAAGACAGGCGCGGATTTTATGACATCGGATGAGAGCATCTTTCAGCATCAAGTACTGCCCAAGCCTGCGGGCCCTCGGGCACCCAGAGCCGAACAATCTACTCCAAAATCGCCTGCTCCGGAACCTGTTCAAGATGAGCCCCAAACGCCATCTTCCATGAGCTCCATTCGACGCAAGCTTAGCCTATCATGGAAGCGAGGAAATTCTAAGGGCAATATTACCGCTCCCTCGGATGTTGTCGAAAAAGCCGCTTCAAAGCAACCAGAAGAACCCATGCCCACTCCCAAAATTCCAGTCTCTGCCACTCTTAACAATCTTTCCAACGTGAAACAGGCCAGCCCCTCCCCCACCGTCAAGCAACCTCCTGGTGGTTATCTCGAATCCAGGAGGCGCAAGAGCTCGGGTGGAAGTCTGAATGGCTTTATTTCACACGACAAGACCAAGAGTGAATCTTGGACCGCAAAGAAGTCTGTTCCTGACGTTTCCACGATGCCTGGCCGGAACACTTCTGTTATGCAGAAAATCCTCCGCCCTCGAAATTCGTCGGGTATTGCAAAGGGTCCTGACTCATGGTCCGCTGATCTCGACAAGGATGATGTCGCAGCTGAGGAAGAGATGGCTAAGCTAGGTTCTCGACGCAAGGAGACAGAGGTTGCTGCTCGGACACTGGACGCTCTCAGGAAACGGGCAACGCCAAAGGAGCGTGTCGGCGCTCACGAAGCTATTCGCATTGCCATGCTCAACATTTATGAGCGAGGTGAGATCGTGGACTACAACGATGTGTTCTTTTGCGGTACGCAAAACGCACACAAGGTTGTTGGTGACCTCCAGTCGGATGCGCCAAACTTTGGCTACGATGACGAGCGTGGAGACTATACTATCGTACCTGGAGATCACCTCGCATATCGATACGAAATCATTGATGTTCTTGGAAAGGGAAGCTTTGGACAAGTCGTCCGATGCATCGATCATAAGACAGGTGGTCTTGTTGCCATTAAAATCATTAGGAACAAGAAGAGGTTTCACCAGCAAGCTCTTGTTGAGGTCAATATTCTACAGAAGCTTCGTGAATGGGTAAGATGAATCTTCTCGGTTGTTTAACTTCTAATGCTAACTTGAAATAGGACCCGAAAAACAAGCACAGCATGGTCAATTTCACACAAAGTTTCTATTTCCGTGGACATCTCTGTATATCCACTGAGTTGCTGGATATGAATCTCTACGAACTTATCAAGGCCCACGCTTTCAGGGGGTTCTCGATTAAGATCATTCGGCGCTTCACGAAGCAGATTCTCAGCTCACTTAATCTTCTGAAGCAGCACAAAGTCATCCATTGCGATTTAAAACCAGAAAACATCCTCTTACGCCATCCTCTGCACTCGGAAATCAAGGTCATTGACTTTGGCTCCAGTTGTTTTGAGAACGAGAAGGTGTACACCTACATCCAGTCGCGATTCTATCGATCCCCAGAGGTTATCCTCGGTATGACTTATGGGATGCCTATCGACATGTGGAGTGTAGGATGCATTCTGGCAGAATTATATACTGGAGTGCCTATCTTCCCCGGAGAAAACGAACAGGAACAACTTGCATGCATTATGGAAGTGTTTGGTCCTCCCGAGAAGCACTTGATCGAAAAGAGTACTCGGAAAAAGCTCTTTTTTGATTCTATGGGCAAGCCCCGTCTTACAGTATCTTCCAAGGGCCGCAGACGTCGGCCTTCTTCCAAGACTCTACAACAAGTACTCAAATGTGACGACGAAGTGTTCTTGGACTTTTTGGCTCGTTGTCTCCGCTGGGACCCCGAGCGACGACTCAAACCAGAAGATGCGATACGGCACGAGTTTATTACTGGGCGTAAGGTACCCGTTCCTCGTATGCCGCCAACTCGCGAATCGTCGCCTATGAAACGACATAACACAATCTCCGCTCCACGACCCCTTCCAGAACCTCCTGGCAGCGCTGTCAAACCTGCAGCGTCCCTACGAACTGGAGCCAGTCCCCACAAGCCGGTCTCTGGCGCCACTCGTAAAGCATCAGGGACATTGGGACCTATCAGTTCTCTGTCTGGCAAACGCACGAGTGCCGGTACGAGTGGACTCGCTCAGGGGACGAGCAGCTTGCCTCGAGCTGCTGGTAGGAGCGTGAGCGGCAAGCAGGACCTGGCCGCTGCTGGTGCAACGGCAGCAATGAGTCGACGAACATAGTTTCTATTTTAGATGATGCCCTTTCATTATGATTGGAGTTCAGGTTGCCTTAAGCGTTTTGTTTTGACCATTGTGCGCCATTGGGTACTTGATACACGGCACTGGGGCGTTGCTTGCGACAACATGACTTAGCCTTTGACTTGGTAACAACTGTGTGAATTGCACGACGACAACTGGGGGCCAGATATTTACGTCGCAGAAGGATGGAAGAAGACAGGTCGCATTGCGAGGCATTTCAACTCTTGATTTCAAAACCTACCGCCGGGCATGCATGATGATTTCATCCTCCTGTTGCCTTCGAACGGATCTGCAGGGGGCAAAGTCGTGGCATGATGAGACAATGCTGTGTGAGTCAACCGGGCTTGGAATTGGGGCTGCAACTTTATGCGAAGGGTGTATATTACAACATTTGACGACTGTTTCAACTTAACTCGATAGATGTCGTTGTACGGATCGAATCAGAGGGTTATAGATGTAGGGGCCAATAAGAAGGGACAGGTCACTCAGACTATGGCTAATACCGACGAGCCGTATAGGCGTCCAGACAGTTTTACACATAATGGAACATTCGAGACGGGAATGATCCTTGTTTCATGACAATTGACTGAGGCCTCCACAGGATGGAGGAGATTATTGGTGATTTTCAAGAGCCGCGAACATGTCAGACGTCAGATGCTTATTTGATCGCCGACGAGCTGAAGCGCAGGCGCTCGAAGGATGCTACAGTTTCGAGAAACGTCGCCGCGGTTGCAGGTCAGCCTTACGCCCTATGATGTCGAACAGAACAAGGACCACGTTTGGTATCACGAATAGGGGAGTTGAAGGAAGTGACGCGAGATCAGGCGGCAATCCTGGCTTAGAAGATTCCTAGTAACGGTCAAGTGCTAACTACAAATGGCGATATGCTTCGCTCAGGGCGCAAACGAAGCAGGGTTGATGCTGTGACGACAGAGATAAATAGCCGCGGCGTCAAATAAACCAGACGATGCAGTAACCACATCCCTGGATCACCGGCTGAGGTCCCGTCCCGACAAGGAGGAAACACGATGGTCAGAAAAGGCGGGTGTAGTAATGATTGGTAGACAAGCGATACCGACTCTGCTTATCGCAACTTTAAGAACGGGTCCGGCCGAGAATAGAGTCCTACCATTAAAAAAGTCTTGGTGGTTAGCATTATGACTCCAAGGCAGACTGATGTTGAGGGCACGAGGGTGGATCGCCGAGATGCCTTGCGTCTAGTCGCAGCGAGTATGGCTTTTTGGAAGTAAAAATACTACTGCAACAGTACAGATGAGGATGAGAAGTTGTCTTGATACGGCCGAGTAACAAGTTGTAAGTCAAGTTTATGCCGGCGACTCCGGGACGAACAACGGGGAGCAAGCCACGACGGGAGGCGCAGCCGGTGGGGCATGCGGTGGCGCCCATCACCGGGCCCGGCGATTGGGTGCCGCCGCCGAACGGACAGGGAGCCGACCCATTCCCCCGCAGACGACAGGGTTACTTTGATGTGATTATGGGCTACGATGAAGGCCTGCCATCACTCGAGTGAGGTCATTGAACCCTCCATGTCGATGGTGACAAACCGTCAAAGGCAGGTGTAGTTTGGTAATGGTGGGTGCTGACGATGATGGTGACGATGCCCTCGAGCCTGGATAGATAACAGATAGATGGCACTTGACCGCCAGATGCTGCGGAGGGGACACCCATCTGATACCGTACTACAGGTACCTTAGCCAGGTAATTTAGGCAGATAAGACCGCGAACATGATTGACAACAGGGAGGGTTCCATCCTTCGTCTGTGCTCATGATCTGCGTCTCCCTGTCGATATTGACTTCTAGATGGACTCTTACCAGCCAGTCGCTGGCGCTCCTCATCTCCATGTAATGATGTTTTGACCTGGGTTCCATGTTCTACGGAGCCTACCAGGGTATGACTCCTATGTGTTCCGTGAGAAACAGCTGACGGTGCTGTTTCTGAGTTTCAGCCCTAAACTAGGGGTCAGCTAAGAATAGACTTACAATATCTGTTGTCTTAACGGGAGGGTCGATAGCTAGCATATCGCAGACGGAGAAGGAGTTCGGACGTTAGACAAATTAAGAAAAGGTAACGGATCTAAGACATTCCCCAATTCGGCCCAATTGGCTGCTTCTGAACCAATTGAATACAACGCTTCAAAGATGGTGTCTCTGGCAAGACATGTGAACGGCAACGGACCGTGGATAGTGGTGGCACCGTGAGACAATGGGTTGGGGCTCAACTTTGATTGAGAGTGCTCATCGAAAATTGGATCTGTTCTGTTTCAATGTTTGTATTGAAAGCGAGCTCACCATGCACAGTAATCAACGTCATACAAATACTGCCATGAAGGGCATTGATTTAACCGAATCTTAAGCTTCAGCTGACGGACAAGCCTAGAATTTTCCGAGGTGTAGATATACCATTAGAGAAAAGGTACTTCTCTGTGAGGCCTCGTTGTCAGCGAGATGGTTACTCAGAGCCCACGTGAGGTGGGTAGAGGGTGTAGAAGTCGTCCCAAGACAGTCAGATGCACCTGTCTGGAGCGGTAGGCAATCCTGTTGTCCGTTCCAATAGGAAAGTATTTTGGAATAAGGCATGAGGCAGGGGGTGGTGTAAAGTTGGGGAACACTGACATGCCTTCAATACAAGACCGAGCGGGCTGCCTCCACATTTGACGAATAACCCGTGTTTGGTGTGGAAGACTGCTGGACTGACCGGTAGTGCTGACTGATTAATCCTGGATAGTTTCTGTAGGATGGTGTGATGCATGTAAGTCGCGCCGAAACGCAGAAGGCCAGGCTTGATTAAGGTGCGCCCAATTCCCGACATTTCGGTGATGGAGGGAAGCCACGGGCGATCTAGGATCATTAAACGTAAACAGCCTATGTTCTGAAAGGAATCATATTGCCTGTTAGACAAGATTGCCCATTCCAGCTTGCCCCAAGGGCCATCTGGGTAGCTGTGAAATCCCATGGTGAGGGCTCGGATTTGTACAGCATTCTTGATTGCCAAAGTGACGATGAAGATTCGAGTATCTAAGATGCCTTAGCTTGTTCACCGAAAGAGTCAAGTTAACGTACAAGTACAAGAAGGTGAGCAAGCATTGCCAAGGCCTGGGGTTGAATGCAGACATAGCCTTATGATTGACAGGGGCCCAGGTCGTTGTGACTGTCAGCAGGTGTTGGTGGGGCATGGTGTTCGAAATGTGGTACCCAGTTCGGTCTATCCAAGACGACTTTCGGCGATATGAGTAAGTCAAATTATCGAAACATAGTTGGCATAGTTTTCGCTGAAAGACGAAGATAGGCGTGCAAGCCTAAGGATGCAGAGTTGGTGACTGTAATGTATCTCTGACGTATATTTTCTCTATGCTGATAGTGTAGCATGGAGTGAAACTCGAGATGAAGAACCATGATAGGTGAAGCCGCAGAGGTGTGACGGTTGTCAGTCATGACGTTCTCAACGGCACCGTTGGTACGGGTCTTGGATCGAGACCCATGGAAATCTAGGCTAAGCCCGCCAGTCGGTGACTTCGTTTCTCTAAATCGGGGACATGGCTTTTCCTGCTGCGGGATTAGTTATGAAACGGGACCGCTCGAGGATAATTTAGACTCTAGGGGCCAGATATCGTTAGACCCTCATCTATGGCTGCACGATGTGCAAGAATCCTACCTTGGCTACCTTGGCTAGTACCAGGTTGTGTGTCCCAGCACCGGGACGCTGGGCGCAGCAAGGCCAACTTCGATCTGTCCACCCACCACCTCCTCCTCGTCATTAATACAGCCGCTGTACGGATATGTACCTGTAAGTGCCGAGCAACAGGGGTAACGGAAACAACTGAATCGTCAACTTGTTGTCGCTCATGGTGTTTGGTTGCTCCAAGTCATATTGTCAACTGTTGTCCATGGGCATACCTTATTTTTAGGAATGACATATCCATTTCTAGGCAGCAATCTTTGAAACAGCATCTGTAGATGCGTGTTTGCTAAAGAGGTAAAAGTGCATAGCCAAGATGGAGCTTTTTCAAGTCCCATTATTGTTCAATGATAATGTACCTTGGTAGTTCGTGGGTGGAAGGATGAAAGTTGTTACTCATTTCAAGACAATGGAACTGAATTCTACGGGGAACGTCGGGTCTCTGCCTGATCTGCCTGCCTGGGGCCTGGGGGGTCGGGGTCCACACGTGATGATGGAATCCATTCCTTCCTACCTACAACTGCAATCAACTTACAACGGGCGAACCATTCATTCATTGCCTTGAACGATTGACTAAGTACCTATCCTTAACTCTCCAAAGTCCCCTACCTAATTTCTGACGGGACCTAATTCCGTCATGTCTTCTCCACGGGTCGAATGTGTTGAAGATCGTCAATCGATAGATCCACCAGCTTTGTCCTCAGTCAGGACTTTGACTGTGACTATGACTGTGACTATGACTGTGACTGTCTCAGCAACCAAATTATGGCCAAAATCGATTGTGTTGATGGTATTTTCCAATCGGCGATATTCATGATCGCCATCACAAGCTTTTGGAGCCACCCTCGGCCGATTAGAATATAGACCAGACAAATCAACTATCGCCATTGCATCGCATCGCATCGCATCGCATCGCATCCATTACAGGGCAGGGTCTATAACCCCCCTCTCAGCCTAGCTGCAGGTCAATTCAAACTCCCTGTCACAGCTCGCTCCAGGCCAATGGGTGACTCTTCATTCCGAATCTGGGATGGAATTCTTCGCCGCCATTTTGTCCCTTACCAAAATAACTATAGGTATTGTATTCTATGTGCTAATATGTGTACTATATCCCTGTACTGGCCAGCACGGGTACCCAGACCAGGCTACTGCTACTTTCATCCACACTCACGGCGCTGCGCCTTGAGACAAGAGCCCGTGCTCTCAATCTCACTCACTCACTCACTCATTCACTCACTCAACATGGACGCGAACGAGATGAGCAGATCAAGGCACAGGGCACTCGACACCCGATACACAAGGTCCAAAGAGCCATAGCCTCTAAAGCCCCCAAAGCAAAGGTTCATTAGACGCCCCCTCCCTCCCATCAGGCCCAAGGCCCAAGGCATCTTTTCCATTCCCTGTGGGTCTGCGCTATGCCATGCCTGCAATAGACGCGCCCCCAGCCTTTGTCACCTGTCAAGACAGTCAGACTGAAGTCGCGGCTATCCTTCTCACGCACTCTGACTGATGTCTCTGGCGTCACTGGAGCCTTGATGTTCATCCTGGTGGTGTCTATGGGGGGTGTATCTTGTCAAGAACCCCTTGAGGTGTGCAGCTATGATAATGTCCTACTCTCTTCCAGGCTACAACCAGGCCTATAAGGCTGCGATGCCTCTTCAATGCTAATTGTCCTATCCTCACTTCCTATCTCTCTATTCAAAACATTCATAAAGCAAGCGTTTCTTGTTGGTTTCTTGTTGTCTTGTCTATAAGCTTCATCCTTCTCTCACAGCCAACATCCAAATATTGAAGCACCCAACCACACCAGATACGAAACAACGTTTCTTGTTTCAAGCATCCAACAGTCTTAGTTGGTCCAATTACAACTCTCCACATCCATTGAATCAAACACCGGGCCAACAACATCTCGACCACAGATCGCAGCCATGTGCTATCAACTCGTTGAGCTCTACTCGGCATGCCGATGCCCCTACTACACACACGCAGTTGATCGCTGCGCAGCATACGGCCGCCCAGGCCATCCGATCCAGCAACGCACAATTCTTGTTGGTTACCTTTGCGCCGCACATTCCGGTCATGGTGCTCAACACGCTTCACCACACGGCTACTCTGACTCTGGCTATCATAGCGGTTACTCGAGCTCAAGAAGCTATCGATGAAGAGTCTTGTCTTCGGCAATGGGTTACCACTCTCGACGGCTGCTTCTGTTCAAGTTCGATGACTGGATGTTCTATCTCCTCTCGTTCAGCCCGTCACTACTCTCCTCCTTGCTAGCTGCGTATGGGCGTTGAAATGGCGACCTTCCACACAGGATTCATCATCAAACGTACCCTTCAGCGCACTTCCTGGTTTTCCGCTCTTTGTGGACAACTTCTCTCATTATGATACTTGCAGAAACGTTGCCGAAGACATGAGAACGACATGATGATATGGATATGAAAACAATTACGACCCAATGCCTCTCGCCGGTCATAAAGAAGCGGACTTCGTGCCTGCTTTCTGTTATGCACATTGCCATTTCCTCATCTTGCGGCCTTGCTCTAGGATGATTCGGACTCTTCTTGTCACTGGCTGCGTGCGGCCTTTGGCAACCATCTTGAAAAATTCTCTCCTCGGGTTTCTACCCTACTTTTGCTTATCAGTTCTTGCACAGCGATGGGTCATTTGGTGTTATTTTGTTTTCCACTCGGTTCTTCTTTTCTCTTTTTCTTGGCTTGAAATAATCCAGGGTCCAACAGGCATTGATATATATTCTCGGTGGGCGTATGCTGAGAGCCTCACGGCACTTTTAGATGGTGAAATTTCCTTTCTCGGGCATTGAAGATAAGGTTTTACTGGTAATAACCCACTTCTTGCTTGAAGACAGTATTTTTGTTGGTTTATTTCCTGTTTCTTTTTCTCTTCTTCTTGGACCTCATTTTTGACAAATGAGGACCACATATTAGTGTCATTGGGGGTTTCTTCATTGTTGCAGGGGTGTACAAGAATGCTTTTGGCATTAGATGGGACCAACATGTGGCTGGCCAATGTCATGGAAGAGCCTTTTTGCTTAACTTCTCCTCTTGTATTCTTTTGTCTTTTCTCTTTTTACTCGTCATTCTTATAAGCTAGACTTATGATGATGTACTACCAAGATGCATCGACTGTGCTGGTAACAGTCACCCTCGCCATGGATGGGCGCAAGACTCACACCCACAGTACATGGAAACAGCAGGGATTGGAACACTGGATGTTCCTTCTGATTTAGAAATACAAATCAAATTCTGCTCAACATCTCCAAGCCTTGGTTCATCTCCTTGTCGTGAAGTTTATAATTGAAGGATCAGACAATCGGCCGAGCTGTGAGGCTGAGTCTCAACTTATCCTCGAGATCGCTGGACAAAGTGGGTCAAGCAAAGTCACATCAAATCCTCCACGAACCAAGCCTCGGCCAAGATCCATTACTACTTGAGAACTATGAAATACTTGATTGCATTGAGTCGGAAGACATCTCCTTCTAAATGTAGCTTGATATGCAGCTTTCAGCCCCCAAACGGCGCAAAGAGGCCTCTTTTAGGCTACCAGCTCCGGATGCCGAGCTCATAATGGCACCGACAAGGCAGACAAGTCTCCAAAGACTGATACCAATAAGTCAGTTATAGCCTTGCAGCAATCAATAAAACAGAGCAGAGCAGATCCAGTAGTGTTTCACTTTTCTAAGCCCAGCGATGGTGCTACAGATCACTAGTGTATCCTATTATTAGGCCATCCATCCCGGCAAATCGCTAGATCGAGCCATGCGGGATTGATGGATGTGCTCGCCCCGAACCTGGCAGCTAACCAATCACGTAGCACAGATTCCAGATAGGATTTCGGCTGTTCTACTCAGAAGCTTTGACACGGCACGACAAGGAGGGTTGGATGCTGGTGTGATTTGCGGGCGGTGCAGTCATAGGCGCGATTAGGCGCACTGGCGCGGTGCAGGGCAGGGTGTGTGAAACGATCGGTCGGATTGCCAAGGAACTGAGGATATTGTGTCGGACATGATGTGATGGACATTGGGGTTATATGACGGGAGTCAAGAGTGGAGGTGAAGGATTTCTCGGGTACTGCACTGCCGTAACTACCCTGGACAGTATTGCATCGCCTTTGAGTTCATATACGAGATGTAGTGATTTGAGATGGATGCAGTTCGTGATGGGGACCCATGTTCTCGGGTGTAACGATCCCAAAGAAAGAAGCTGCATTTTAACATCCGAGTGGACAGCCAAGGGTGGATGGAATATGCAGTATCTAAGGGGAATTCAAGTTCAGTCTCATAATTGGACCCGACATGCTCACCCTGCTGCATTCAAGATGCTGACAGGTTCAAACGGTTCACCGAATCAAGACGTTTTAGTTCTAGTAAATGTCAAACATGAACGAATGATTCGTTTGCTTCCAAAAGAACCCAAGGCTGAGGTAAGCCAAAGACTCTAGTCTAGTACCAAGTTTCTCTAATCTAGAGCCCATTCTAATGGAATGGCTTATGCAGGTTGTCAGAAAACGGTGGGGCACCCGAACTGTTGCTGACGGTGGCGATTCTCCAGGATTTAAGGTAGAATCCCTGCTTGCCGGGCAGTTTTATGCAGGGGTATGACGTTGTGTGGGGACCTCGAGGCGTTTTTTACCCTAGAGGACGGACAGGGATCCCTCGCCTGGGCTAGGAACATGATGCGCTTGAGCTTCAGTGCAAGGGCAAGGGCAAGGGCAAGGTAGAGAATCCTATGTGAACGAGGTATTAGTGGCAGGGTGTAGCTGTTAACATACAAAAGCTACCTAGCTAGATATAGATCATTATTTTATCATTCATTGTCATCGGCCATTATTTAGGAATGTTGTGCCATCTTCATCCTTATGCACGAGTCAGGTTAATGAAGGTGCAGATTGTCTGTGATAAGCTGATTCAATCTGAAATAGCAAGTACTGCTGCTCTTGACAAAGGTTGAACTGGTAGTTGCCATGATGATGCAAGAGGCATACCTATCAAACCGTTACCCCATTGCCTGAATTCATTCAAACGACCTTCTCATATTAGAGTAGAGATAAAAAAAAGTCAGGTGCAACTGACAACTTAATGTGAAACCCGTACGTCTGCCTCCTTCAATCATTACCTAACAACACCTTTCTCCAATGTCCAGTATCTTTCTCCTACATCATCATCAATCAACCAACCTCTCTTCTCTCCCTTTTCCCCCTTATCAGCCACCCGCGTCCTAGTATTTCTCTCTTCTTCTACACTTTTCAATATACATAACCCAGTATCATGCTCCTGTGCCCACATTAGATTCTATCGGGAATGTCCTCATGTCCAATGGTCCAAAGTTTTACCCTGATGTTTCGCCAACTCAAGCTCCTCAAGCTCCTCAAGCTGTAGTCGCCAACACTGCTGTTGAGTAGTCTCCACAAAGACACTCTTCGACAAAAGCCTTCATCTTCATCAGGCAGTGTCGTCACTGTTGTTCAAAACTCGCAACAGCCACCTTTATCGGCACAAGATACACAATATCCTGTAATGTTCTCCACACTCGTTAGCCATACCCGAGCCTTGGTACCAAAGAGGGAGTCCGACGCCCAAGTCGAGACCGACCTTGGTGACTTTGACCATACTCCTCCTCCCAGCGGTCGTGCATCTGTCGACATGCCAGAGAGCAAGCCTGCAAAGTCGCAAGAAACTAGCGCAAACCAGGGTACCGCATCTCGGCATTACCTTCTCAAAACATCTTCAAGTCCCAAGATCACCATAAAGGATGGCCCAACCCCCCCGGTTTTGGGTTCAGTCTCCGAAACGAAGCCAGGTTTAAAGCCTAGCAAGGTGGCAGAAAGAAACGCAACTCAAGGCATTACGCCAGCAGAGAAGTTTGACTCGACTCCTTTCGCCTTGTCTAAGTCCTCTTCATCACGAAACGGTTCAGCTACGGATCGCACTCATACGGAGTCTCTGGTGCGCATCAGCGATGCACACACGCCCAGAGATATCGTCGGATATTTGGATACTGGCGACTTTGTGGATGCCATAGACGTATCACGCTCGGATATACCAATCTGGTTCTCCCCTGACCATAGCTCTCTCAACCCACCTGACGTATACCTTGGAGATGACTAGAAGTCTTGGAATTTGTTAGATAAGAACCAGAAACAGGGGAGTAAGGAACGAGCATCCCCTTATATGAAGAGCCAGAACCGCAGCGTCGAGGACCGCCCGTCGTTTGACTCACATGCGATCGACCTGCAGCAACATTTGGGAGGTGATCTGGCTCTAAACTATACTAAACCCAGCAAAGTCCGCCCCTCCGATCCCATCCTCCATATTGCAGGAGATTCTATCACATTCCGCAACAGCGACGATTCTATTGGAGAATCAGGTGTCTCGAGTAACGCAAATAAGTACCTGATCAGCACAGAACCAATAAAAGACCAATCTTGCGCCCTTCTCGAGCGCAATCGGGATCATCAAGATGCGGATTTCGAACCTTCATCGTCAGAAAGAGATGATGGTTCACCGACCGTTTGCATAAATAAGCCAGGCCGAAGTCGGTCTTCTGGTTCTATTATGGACTACATATGGAAAAGCAAGTGGCTCAAACGATTATCAACCCCATCGAAACCGTACAGAGCAAAGTTTACGGAAATACCATCTCGAACAAGGGCTACGAAGGTATCTTTACCCGATGGTCGACGTCCGTCAGAACCCGTCCTTCCGAGCAGCAGGGCTCTCCGTAGGCTCTCGGCCTGGTCAACTTTATCTAGACGATCAAGCCGCGGGGTTGATGTAGTGCTGTTCAAGCGTGCTGTCAATGACCTTGAGAGGCTCCTTGATGAGGCTCTTTTGCTTGCTTTGGAGGCTGCCGACCATTCAGAGGCTGCTGTCCGTGCTGATTATGATCCTCTTCCGGATGGCCATCAGTCCTACTCACCAAATCAATCAAAAGAACTTTCGATGCACAGGGCTCAGGAGGACATCGATGTGACTCCCATTAACAACAATAATCTACCTTGCTCAGCAAGGCCGGAGTATAAACGTGCTGCCACTTACAGTTGCTTGTCAAAGCGTCCACGACTGGCCGAAATTGTCGAGAGTTATTCCGGAATGTATGAAGAACTTCGAAAGCGAAGCCATATCAAGCGGGTACAGCACAATGACTCCTTGAGGCGTACATCAAGTAGTATCCCGCCTCGAAGGCCTAGCCAAGCAGTCGACACTGAGCGTAAAGGTAGACTTATCACATTGGAAGACCTTCTCAACCTTGGTATTGAGGGGAGAGGGATTCAAGAACAGGCTTCAGTTCAGAAACGCCCTATAGCTGCAAACGCTCCATCGTCCATGCGCAATACAACCGGACAAGAGGTCCTCCCAGATCATGACATTGTTGGCAGAAGGCTACATGGCGAGCAAGGGATTGGCCTGCGAAAGAGGTCTCATGTTAGCTTGCGGAATATGCAAGGATTTAATCTGCCAAAATCACACGTAAGGCAGCCGATTGCAAGAGATTAGTCGCCCAACCGCAAGCGTTTTGTGGCCTCTATCGCCTGCTTAAGCACGGCTCTCATTGGAGTCCTACTCGGCATCTACACGGGCCTAGTTCCATCAATTCAGTACTATATCGTGGATCAATCGCACGTCGCTGTTCATGGCAACACGGGTTGTTTCTTTGCCCTCGCCTTGCCCTCATTCTTTCTCTGGCCCCTGCCCTTGCTTCACGGTCGAAAACCATATATCATGGCAAGCCTCATCATCGCAATGCCCTTGCTTTTCCCACAGGCAATTGCTGTTAGCAGTCCAAGGTTGATCAATACTGCCTTCTGGAGGGCAATGCTTCTAGCCTCCCGAACTTTGATGGGCGGCTCTTTGGGGTTTGCCAGCATGAACTTTCACTCAGTCTTAACAGACTTGTTTGGTGCTTCCCTAATGTGCCTCCATCCTCATCAGGAAGTCATTGACGAGTTCGACGCGAGGAGGCACGGGGGTGGTATGGGAATCTGGCTCGGTATCTGGACTTGGTCCTGGATTGGATCCCTTGGTCTTGGCTTTCTCATCGGTGCTGCCATCATCGACAAACACCCACCAGCCTGGGGCTTCTACATCAGCATTATGCTAGTTGCAGTGGTCCTGATCCTCAACGTGATATGCCCTGAGGTTCGGCGGTCCGCATTCCGACGGTCTATTGCAGAGGTGCAGACTGAAGGAGATATTTCCCGTAGGCTGGCCCGAGGAGAAGTCATGATGCACCGAGTCAAGACAGGTCCTAAGTGGTGGGGTCAAGAAGCATATCATGGCATTCGTCTATCCTTGGAGATGCTTAAGCAGCCTGGTTTTACTGTCATCGCCATCTATGTCTCGTGGATTTATGCACAAATCGTCCTTGTTATCATTCTGTTGGGCTCACTCGTGTCTCGACTCTATCGTTTGAGATCACCATATGTCGGTCTTCATGTTGCTGCCGTCACACTTGGTGCTTTGCTTGCGATTCCCTTTCAGAAGGCCAGTTTTTTCTCGAGATATCGCCATCGAGAAGGGGGTAATTCTAACCGTGAAACAATCGACAAGAAGGTTGCATGGTCCTCTCACCTCGTTCGTCGGACCATCTTTACAACTGCGCTGCCCATTGGTGGTGCATGCTACACTGCTGTCTCTTCGGGTCCACCGATCAATTCTGGCGTGCCCACCTTTTTTGCCTTGTGTATGGGCTTTCTGTCCTGTCTTGCGATTTCGGAATGCAATGGCCTCATCATGGAGACGTTTGACACATCAGACCTGTCTCCAGGCATGGTTGGCCGCCATCGTGACCCTTCAGGTCAAGACCAACGAAGGGCTAACTACTCGTCCTTCCCAAGAGTCACAGCAGGATTCGCGATAATACATTCCTTCTCATACATCATGGCGGCTGGTTCAACTGCTCTGGGTGGACATGTAACACGAAAACTTGGTCAGCAGGTTGCCACAAGCGTTGTTGCTGGTATCCTTCTTCTTTTGACTCTTCTTTTGCTGCTTGTTCTTATACGATTCAAGAACGTACTAATCATACCTCGCTCGAGGTCGGAGGAGATGGAGAGGCTAACCCAAGCACGACGACAATCTACAAAGCGTCGCGCCTCTATGCCCAATGACTTACGGTCAATTATGGAAGAAGATTATGTTTGGCGGCCTGTAATGATGGGAAACCCAATGGGCAAAAACCGTCGGATGAATGTGTTGGAAATGGGAAACTTAACAAGATGGCAGGACATACGAAGGAGGAATAAGCTCATAGATGCAGGTGTGCATCTCAACCACAACACACTTGACCAGGGATTGGTTGCTCTGGACGTTGCACTCGAGAATCATATTGATGATATGCGACGAGACGCACAAGGCTTTTTCAAAAGAGGAGGACATCGAAAACATGCAAGTCATCACCAGCGCAGTAACCAGAGCAGCGACCAGACGTTTCATGACGTTGAGCTGGATATGCTTGATCCTGTTGCTACACCGAACGAGGCAATTCAGCAGCCACGTCAGTTTGCTGAGAGAGATTCCCTTCGAGGTCAAACGGTCAAGGAAGAGAATGAGGACGAACTTCAAGCTGGACCGAGCAATTATCGGAATAACCAGGCTTAGAGGCGAGCAATGACTTTGTAAGAGTATGACCTTTTAAAATTAGAATGAATGTCTAAGGTAGTGTATACAAGGATGTTTTCCCTAAAATCTTGTGTGCGGTCCTGGTACATTTTGCCTCCAGTCTATGGCTAATGCTCGTTGAAACTTTCAAATGCGTGACTATTGATACAGGAGTGGTTTCTAATTCACAAACAAAGGAACGGTTGGTGTATGGTTACGCTCAAAATACTCGTCTCTGCCTCTTATTGCACATTTAGAACCAAGTCATCTCCCCGCCGCGTAGGGGTCAATGTTGGTTTCCAATGAGGCGATGCAGGGAACCCTGGCGGAGTTTGGTTCTGAGGACCACGATGCCACTTTGAAGCACCGGCCTGGTCTGTGCCTATAGCCATGCCGGCGGCACGATCAGAACCGACTCGCTTGGCGAGGAGTGAGTCCTGGCTCCCGGAAGGGGTATGTTGAGCGTTCGTGTTTTGAGGAGGGCGGTAGCCTTGATATTGAGCACGCGGTGGATGGATCTGATTATTTTGCTGAGCCATGTGATGTGAGAATGACTGATAGCCTCCTTGATTCCGAGGCTGAGGCTGTTGTTGGCCTGGCCGTGGCTGAAAAGACTGGTATATCTGGGGTTGTTGCTGGTAGGGCTGATGATGAGATGGATGTTGGAAGGGGTGCAGAGGTTGTTGTTGCTGGAAAGACTGATACGAGTGAGGCATACGCTGGCCGGATTGCCAAGCGTTTTGCGGCGGCTGCTGCTGCTGCTGCTGTTGTTGCTGCTGCTGGTTACGGTGCGAGTGCAGACGCTGAATTGGTTGCCACGCAGCTTGTCGTTGACTGGGAGTTTGTTGGAGCGAAGGAGGTCTCTGATACGGCCGGTAGGGTTGAGAGCCAGACGTCGAACGACGATGTTGAGAGGGCTGGTGGGTGTGAAAAGGTTGGGGATATGGTGGGACAAAATAGAAAGGGGGGGCTTGCGCCTCGGTTGGATTGACAGCTGGGGCTTCTGTAATCTCATCTGGCTCGGGAGAGGGCTCAACGATACGCATCGTCGGGGAAGTTGTCTCGAGGCCCGCGTTGGTGATGGGCTGGGAGTTGCTCTGTGGACCTGGCTGTGGTTGCGACTGTGATACTGCGTAGTAAGCACTGGGAGGCTGCATCATTCCCAGAGTCGGGCTTGGCTGTCCAGGCGGGCTGTATATGATCTGACGCGTGGGAGGAGCAGACCTTGTGTTGATGCTATCGCCGGGAATGGACATCTGGCTGGCACGTCGAGGATCTCGAGGCGGTATCCTGGGCTGCTGCTGACGAGTACGGACTGACTGGGGAGATTCAACGACTGGAGAGAGGCTGACTTGTTGCTCGTGTGACAATGAAGGAATGCTTGAGGAAGACTCGGTTGACGTGGTGATGATGGTAGTACTACTGCTACTAGAGTCCTCTCGTGGTCGAGCCGAGGGCCTGGCCATGGCGGGTCGTGTTGAAGTGTTACGCCGGGGATGAGATTGGGACGAGAAGAAAGGAGATGGGTATTGCGAACGAGGCCCGGAAGGCCTGGGTTGAGTGCCCGCGGGGATAATCTCAGCTGGGGGAGCAAGAGTTTTGGCACTGCTTTGACCTGCATCACCATCAAGAGATGGTCTCTCATCTTTGGGTGGCGGCTTTGGCGGACCCCCTTGAGGACCTTGCGAACCTTGATCTGCAAGAGAGGTCTGGTTTGGATTAGCAAGAACCCAGTTGCCATATTGATCAGCGACATAGTAAGTCGTTGCTGAGATGGGTGTCGTTGGCGGTGGTCTCCAGACCTGCGTGTTATTGGGAGACAACGACGTTCGGTCTTCTTCGAACTCGGTCACGTTGCTCTCGCGGTTGTTCGTTGTTGAAGCTGCTCTCATAGACGATTTAGCTGAAGGAATCTGCAGCTTTGGTGGTGCAGGTGGCATAGGTCGGCTTCTTGTTGGCGAAACTGCAGCTGCAGGAACAGCGAGTGTAGGCGGTGGTAGTTGGGAGCCTTCGTCCCGAGCTGGTGGTCCAGCATCATGATGCTTAGTCTCTTCGTGGCCTGCCTGCAGTAGGGGCGGAGACGATTCTTTGGAAGCTTCGCCAGATAGATTCGGCAGCGTTGGCTTTGCTGGGAGCAGCTTTGATAAGCGCCTTAAGGGCGAAGAGTGCGCGGTGCTACGACCCGAGGGAGGAGGTGAGATGGCCAAGCCAATGTTGTCGGGTTTGAGGCTCCTCCGATTGTAAGCGGGTGGTGGAGGAGGATTAGCTGAGGGTTCCAGATCAGGACGGAGTTGATGGATCATCCACGAATTGTGCCCACCATCACCACCAGGTCGCTCTGATTTGTAGCCCCAGGTATCCCTCACAGGGAGAAAGCCGGTTTTGATATGCGGGTACTTCTTTCGTCGATAGTACCTCGCTAGCACAATAGCTCCAGCTGCAATCCCAACAGCAGCAAGGACACCGACTGAAATACCAGCGATTTGCTCCGTAGAGAGCTTGTCTGAATCATCCTTGTCCTCATCTTGGCTGGTGCCGCCAGCACCACCAGGCACTTCTGTCGTCGTAGTGACCTCGGTTTCTGATGTTGAAGTGGATGTAGATGTAGAAGTTTTAAAGGTGGTAGATTGGGTACTCGGCGGTCCAGCAATAGAATCAACTTCTGAAGTGGAAGTATCTTCTGCTTGAGAGTCGGTGGAGGAACGTTCCCTTGTTGTCGACCTGTTCGTCGGTTTTGTCGAGGGTCTCGGAAACGGAGGAGGCGATGATGTATCAACCACCAAAGTCGTCGGTAATGTGAGAGTAGTGCTTGAACTCTCAGGACGTGATGTAGTCCTGGTCACAGAGGGGAAAGTGATGACTCCTCCCGTAGGAGCCATAACCAGCGTTGCTGTGATAGTTTGATGAGTAGGGCGAATCGCATCAGGTTTCCCGTTGCACATAGCATATGCATGTTCAATCACTCGATCTGTCTCTGTGTAAGCTCTCACATCTCGACATATCTGGTCATGTAAGACGTACCACTCGCATCAACTCCCGAACAATATCCAACAGTTAGTTCAGCAGAGATGCATTGCATTGCACCCTCGCCTAAAGTGAAGCCCGTGGCACCCACTCGAGAACACAAACAGTCCAGCTGCGGCTGTCCAGCGCAACTGTTGGGGATATAGTTGACATTGATGAACGAGATGAAGCACTCTTCAGCACAGCTGGGTATGAAGCTCTTGAATTCGTTCGAAAGATTAGTCGCCAGTACGGCAGTTACGTAAAAGATCAACCATAGCGGTACGAAGAAAAATGGCCTGCTGGCCATTCTACAACGAAACATCTGAAGAGGAGACGGTCAGTCCCAGCTGGTGGTTTGAAGCCTTCAGCTGTCTCTCACCTATAGGGAAGGGTATCCTATTAAAGGAGATGGCCAGCATCTCAACGGAGTGTATTCATGAGCAGTCGTAACAAGATAAGTTAGATAGGAAAGATGAGAGAGAATTAGTGAAGGGGATTGTACAAGCGGTCAAAATGAACAACAGAGGGGAAAAGGAGAAAAGAGAATGCGAAACACGGTCACGACGGAGGCACTGGAAACAAGGGGACATATGAGGATGACATTCTCTTCCATCAGCAGCAGCAGCAGCCGCCGTCCCCCGCAGAATTCCGCTACAGCACATAAGACCTGGATCTTGACAGGGAGTGATAGAGAGCGTGAGATACAGAGGCCAGCGCTTGCTGGCCAAGATGGCGTTCGTTGTAAGTCCTCCAGCTCAGCTCGGGGACCTCTGGAGCCGCCAGAGCGGGCCTCTTTGCCTAGTTTCCCTGCGTCATAGTAAAGAACTGTAAAGGCTGCTGCAGCTGCAGCTGCTATTTTTGAGGAAAAGGCCCAGAACCCATCAATTGTCGGAGAGAGGACCTTGGCTGAGACCCATCGTGTTCGTTGCAGCGGTTAGAGTTCGTGCTATGAGTGGCTGGGGCTGACCTTTGTAGGCGCCGCTAGACGCGGGATGGTCCTTTGGGCGCCAACGGCTGATAGCCAACCAGCTAATTGTGACGGGTCACGTGAAGTTGTCTCCGTCCAATTGCGGTGCCTGTATAACCTCGTTTGAGGTCGGCAGCATTGGCCGCTACATTGAGGTTAATGTTAATGTTAACGTTAATTCTGGATGTGGTCATCTTACGTCTGTCTGCTGTACATACACGTCTTGGCTGGTTTCGGGGTCGATCAACGGGTCATTGTCTCCCAGCCTTTCACTTTCCTGCGCCTTGTTTGTTTAGAACTTGGAACGGTCACCTATGGGCCGGCTGAAAGGAAAGATTGGCACGTCACCGTTCGTTGCGAGATCTCTAATACAAAGTTAATAATAAAGGACCAAGACACCGGCCCTTGTTTCAGTGACTAAGAATGGACTTCTGAGAATCAATCAAATTTTAGCCTGACCCACACCATCTTGACCTGCTTCTGATATTGATAGCCAAAGAAAATATGCATCATCACATCTTACGATACCTGGGCTATAGACCTGCTCGTAGGCCTTGAAACATTGGCCTAACCATCGTTTGTACGCCAGCCGAATCTTATACCTCTCGCCTGTAAGCACTGCTAGTAGGGGCTTGGCAGCTCATCTTGCTTGGCATAAGCACCTCAGCAAGGCAACATGACCAACTTTACAGGATATATTTGCATTGAAGATCTAGATTCTCTGCCAATTCAAAGCTCGTCAACCGCCACACAGGTCTCTGATCAAGTGCATACTTCTCGCTCGTATAGACCATTTCAACCGAAGCTTCTGTGAGGTCAACGAACGCAGCGCTCAAGCCAAATTCCTAGGCAAAAGATGGAGAGTGTTTCGCAAACGACAAGGATCAACAACACCCTCAGACGCCGACGCCGACAGAACACCCACCATAGAACAAAAAATCCGTCGGGGCATGGGAAGTTCAAAATACCACCATGCCGTCTCTTGAGTCTCCCTGCCTATCTTTCTTCAGGGAAAAGACATGCCACGGATGGTCTAACTCCGCCCTCAATTCCAACCAACTAAATGCTATGCGATCATCAAACGTGTCTAGTGTCAATCTCACATGGCCATCTCGGCCTGGAGTTTCCGAAGCTCGGCTTCCTCGTCGTCTTCTTCCACTGCCTGTTTCTTGCTTGAAACAACTACAAAATGTCAGTATCCATACACAAGGGAGTTTGGTAAAAGGTACATACACTCTGCGGTTGCCGGCGTGGGTAGTCTGTGCACAGCATCCGATGTAGGAACGTTGCCTGTATTGAGCATCTTCTCCTCGAGATCGACCTGTTGTAGCTGCTCCAATTCATCCTCCAATTCGGCATCGTCATAGTCAGCCACCGCGGCGTTGCTCATGGCTTGGTTGATCTCATCACCAATGGCGTTGGCCTCTCGAAGTTTCTCCCTGTATCATGTGATTAGCAAGAATGCGCCTGCAAAGGAATACCCTCAGGGTAATAGGAGAAGAACACACATTTCCTCATCAACCTTCTCTGGTGTGATGTCCTTGTAGATTATCTTCATGGCATCGCCAGCATCCCTCATCGCCACCAGAGTCTCCTTGTTGATGTTGGCCGACTCGATCGCATTAATCTGCTGCTCCAGTGTATTGATCTGGTTCTGAGTCTGATCAAGGGCTTGTTCATGGCCCTTCTTGCGCCGCAAGGCCGCCTTGGCCGCTATCATCACGATCAGCACCTCTGCCCCGCATTATTCCTCGTCGACATGGTCACGTACCGTTCTTGTTTGTGCTCACGTGTTTGCGTGCGAGGGTATCTTGCTCGTTTATCTGATTTTCAAGATGCCTCTCACGCTTTTGCAGCATGTCAAGCTGCGATCGCAACTTGAGGATGGCATTCTTGGGTGTATCCTTGCGCTTCTGGGCCGCGGCGCCGCCAAACCAACCCCACATGTCTGCAGTTGCTGATCGCGAAAGACTGATGGAATAGGAATATTGCTAATGAGAACAAGAAGCGACCTTCCTGTTCCTTGTGGTTTCGATCTCGGTCTGTGTCGTGTCGTGAAGTCGGAAAAGAGCGTAACAAGTCTCGCCTCAGGGTTGGGTAGTGGGGTCAGGCTGCAAGAGATGTCCGGCAGGGCTCTGTAAACTACCCAAATCCGTCAGGAATATACAGGCTTGAGCAAGTGGATATCCGTTTAATGTTTCGCTCGTTATCTTCGTCGTCGAGATCGTCGTCTTATAAGCAAGATCGGTCGTGTTGCGGTGATGGTAGCCTGCGGGACTCTTATCGTTGCCTGTGTGATGACGGCACCTGGCTTTGGCCGCCGATTCGGTTTAATCGCATAATGTGGGGGCCTTGATCCACTATTTCTCGATATCCAATAAAATCAACCTCTTCTCGACGTCCACCTGACGTAATATTCACATGGCCAACCCCCGGAACAGAAAGTCTTATTCGCCCGCGTCGTAAAATTCAAACATGAGGCTATTCCCAGATTCTGTAGATATTAGATTTTCTTCTTCATGTCGGAGGTTAGCTATCATAAGATTGATAATACAACAGCTGGTCGTCAACCTAGATCATGAAAATATTGTGCGTTCAGAGGATACTCCCCCTCATCACCAAAGGCTGTTTTGTATGTGCAAGAAATGTCGCGTGTTCTTATGAAAGTTACTTTTGTTGACCACAAACATGCGCGCTCCATGCAAAAGACTGTGTATATAGCTGTAAAGTACACACTTACAGGATCAAAATCTACATAAATGATAGAGCAAGTTGCACTACTATCCTTGTGTTACTAAGGCCCGAACGATTCTCATTCCATTTTCATCCCTCCCATCGCCTGCTGATCTTGATCAACCATTGATCTGGGCCGCTCATTGCTCTACCTATCTCCAGCATCAGTCAGAATGGAACTTGATGTATATGATCAATCATGTAGAGGTTACTGGATGGACATGCACGACTTTATAATATAATGCGTTCTCCTATCGACACCTACATTACTTCAATCTTTTACTTACTGTCTATAGCGCTCTAGCCTTAACTGGACCTTATGTACTTGTTGCATATATGCTTGTTTGCATATGGGAGGACCATACATCATTTTTAGAACTTTTGTACCAGATTCTCGCGGGATATATATTCTCCCACGGCATCATCAACCCTGTATATATGAACGAGCTGCGAGAAGTGAGGGAGATCATCAGGCAAGGCCGCCTGTATCGTATGCTTCTTGAGAGTGTGTATCCAGGCCAGTAGCTCCCACTATAGTTTTGGCTATGGTTCAGGGTTGCTACAGGCAGTTGTGTAGTTGATATATTCTCTTTGGCAGCATGATCCTTTTGCGCCAGCATGAGCATTGGGTGGTTATTAAGAGGGTCTAAAACAGAAAGAATTAGAATATCATGAACTGGTAGTTTAGTAATTCAATTTCCCGTCACATAAGTTGAGAGACTGATGATGTGGTTCAATTAGTCTGATGAGTATAGTGCCCAGTTCCAACGAGTAATTAATTTACTCTTCTCTATTTACACAGCTCGTTCCAAACTCCGCCAATCCGTTCACCCATCAGGGCTCTCATTTTTTCTATACACAAAGTACCACCAAAGCTCGTCGATACAAGCATCATCCGACTGGCAGTAAGAATGCCAGTGCCCAAATATTACAGAAAAGCATCTGCTTCGCTCTTGGCCCGTCTCCCAAGGAAATCCTATAGCGCCAACATAGACCGTATTAAAGATACGACAGATCGGGTCGTAACGGAGTGAAATAAGTTACTTGCAGAAACATATAGGGTTTTGTTGCGCGACAAGCTCAGCTCGAGGGTCGACGCCAAGTGACCCGGATGAATGTTGGAAACGTTAACAAGCGTAACGTCATGGGTCCATGTACAGCGTTTAATATGGGTCTTAAGACCATTAAAATCAGTCAGTGTATAAGAGATCAGCTCAAAATACGCTCAAACTCGCGGTCTTTGAGCTTTTCATTTGTTGCCGCCCTTTTCTTGAGTGTCATAGTGCCAGACGATATAGTTGGGAAGACCAATGACTTCGTACCCAGCTCGTTTAGCCATCTTGGCAAAGCCTTCAGTCTCAGCCTGGTTCTCAAAGGCATAGGCTGGGAAATTGATGCCTGGGATAGTGTTAGTCGCGACTTCAACACGCAGTTCAATATATTCACGCACCTGAACGGTGAACATCAGCCTTTACGAGAATGTTGACGCCGCCAATGCCATCGAGGTTAACCTCGACGTCCTTGTTGTCACGCCAATCTCCCATCCTGGCCATGTACTCACGTCCCGTGTCAAATTCCTTGTAGCCTTCCACAATGACAGTGTCTTTCGGCAGGCTATTAGCGAGTTTCCGACCCTTGTCCGATTCGATCCACGAGTTGTAGTCAACTGTTCTTGAGTGTCAGTACCGTAATAGAATATGCGGTGTACGTCTTCGGTACTTACATCGGCCCTCGATATCGACTCCTTTTTCGAACCTGTGGAACCAAATGTCTTGGGGACGTTAGCGTCACATGTCTTGGAAACAGATGTCCCTAAACTTACTGGGAACAAGGATATCTCTGTCATGTGCAATGAAGTCTTCGATGATTCGCCTAGGCGCCTGTTCGATATCGACGTCACGCCAATATACCCATGAATGTTCCGGCTTCAGAGCTGTGGCCAGGAGATAGTTCCTTGCCTTGGCCATAGCTTTGCGACGCGGAGCCTGGACCTCGAAACCATGTCTCTGTTGCGCATCCTGGCTGAGATGAAAGTTGAAGTTCTTCTCGACAACCGTGATGCTGTTAAATGGCACCTCGTCTTTTCGCTTTTGTAGGTGGTCTAGCTCGGAAGCAAGCACAGCAAGTGTATCGTCTTTCGAGTCGGATATTAAGAAGGCAAGGTCGATCAAACGGTGCGGATAGGTGAGCTCGGCGATGAGCTTGAAGTAGTTCTTGAGGAAGGGTGCAGCGTCCTTCAGAGGGGTCAGGATCAATATGCGTTCGTTTCGAATGAGAGCTTGTGGACTTGAGGTGATGGGGTTCAGATCAATATGCTGGATCGAGGGAGATTCGACTTTCAGAGGCTTGTGGTGGTTGAAGAGGACGGGTGTCTGCATGTGTGCGTTCCATATGGCATGTTCGTTCGGTGTCATCTCCATGGGCGACTTATTCGGGCCCCAGCAGCGAACACTTTATCCAAGTCAGCCAAAGTATTCCACCTCTAAGCTTTCTGGAGGGATGTACATACTCTTGCGGTCCAGGGGATGCTCCCCAGAGACTACGGTATAGTAGCATTATGATACCAGTTACACCTATTAGGAGAAGCAGTCGTGATCGTGTTAGGTTGTTGCGCAAGACCCTGCTTGGAGGCATCTGGGCCTTGGCCGCCTTCCAGTTAAGCCCGCCGTATGGAAGAAGCATGGCGAATGCTTCAATTATGCCGTCTTCACCACCTTACTGTCGAATTTGGTCCGTCGTTTGTATGGTACAGTGGCTATTATTGCAGCCGTCTTTGCGAACGTCGTCAGCGGCCACGTGGGGTCTTACAGCTCTAATGTTCTTCTGATGCGCCCGATATCGCAATGGCTACAACAATCCTTTGCCGGTGCAATGTAGAGGGAGGGCTATGGCACAGGTCGAGGCTGCTACTGTGTATTTTCGTGGGCAGACGGTACCCTGATATGCCTTTGAACAGGGGTTTGCTGGCCGCTTCGAGGTTATTGCCGTTCGCGCAAGGGGTCTAGCGTGTTCAAAGTGGCTCAAAAATCGACAATATCGTGTTTTCCAAGGTTTGAGGACGAGGCCGGAAACGAGTGTGTGGCGGCTCTCGGTAATCAATCGTGGTGATGACAGAGGGAGTAGGTTGGTAGATGTTTGAGGAAAATAGAGCAAACATCCATGGACTGTTGACATTGGACGATAATACTGTTGCGACAGCTCAGCACTTTGACTTGACTCTCGTTGGCTAGGTCATCAGCCCATGGTGCAGCTCAGCCCAGGGGCAGCCCCCAGGCAGGGTCCCCCAGATCGTTCCAGCCCAGAGCCTGTCGGCCCGCTGTGTGGTCGGGTTCTAATGGATCCTTCAGCGGCAGATGGCCCCTAGCAACACATAAATGCTTACCCTGCAGAGTACGATTGATCAAGTATTAACTGGCATTTTCTTGCTGGTATGTCTTTGCGTTCTCTTATGCGAATATCAGGGCATGTTGACATATATGGTTCAACGGTTTAATGGATAGTTTTAGGGCTCAAAGACTCAAGGTTGGGTTGTCGTGCAACAGAGATTCGGTATCACCTGAAACGGTAGCAACACTACCCATACGGACCATGCTGTGAAACGGTAGATATGAATGAGTACCTATTACCTCGAATCGTATTTAAGCATTGTTACATCATTAGCGTTCCTACTAGATAAGTCAAGACTCGTGAGTAGATCGACGATAAGATCCAGCCAAGGGCATGGAAGGCGTATAAGTTGTATATACTTCATCGCTCCAATAGAAGTGAGTAGAGAGTTATATCAACCACCTGAAACCGGTTGAGTCCTGACTATCCTGGGTGCTTTCAAGTAACGTTAGAGCCCAGTGAATTGTACCCGAGTTTACTCTCAAGCCCTTGACAGAGCAATCGCTAATATTCCCTCTTCTGACGTCTTAGGTCCAATGATATTCGCCAAGAGATCGGCCAATAAATGACATCGACAGGGCGTAGTGGCCACAAGTAAACCTTCAGCTCCAGCTTCAGCGTGAATAAGTCCAAAGACCCTCAACTTCTCAGCAAAAGATTTTGGGTGATCTCAATACAAAGCTTGTCGTGTGACGCAAACAAAGCCATCCAAGGACAGCGGGGTACTCATCATATGTAATTCAAAGCTCAAAGCCTCATATGCGCGCTACCTTTCTACGACATCATCACCTCTTGGCCGCATCATTCACATCACCATCACAAACGCTTAGGACCAAGACAGCGTCCACTGCATTATATGCAATGGCCGTAATAAGACGCTCTTCACGTATTAGCGCACTGCCTACGATGAAATTTGAGCCTACTGTCAAACCGACTCCGCAGACCAAGGGCCGGAAACGCAAAGCATCAAGTGTCAAAGAAGAGGCCGAGGCACCGTCTACACCCCCAAGGAAGCGCTCGCAAGGCAAAACTACAACGCCAGCAGCCTTACCCCCGACGACACCAACACCTACTGCTGCCGGGCTTTTTGCTGAGCCTACAAGCTCCTCCAAGAAGCCTCGTAATGCGGCAGTAACGCGGCTCGCAGACCCCAGGCTGACAAATGCGACGCTTCTCTCCCCAGAGACATCACGGCTCATCGCCTCACGGGATATCGAGGCTGTGTCACCCAGCAAAGCGCCTCAGGCCAAAACGACGACAGAGAACTTGCTCAAGGAGGCAAATGATTATCTCATCAAAGTCGATGCCCGCATGAAACCCCTAGTCGAGGGCAACCATTGCCGAGTTTTCTCACCAGAGGGGTTGGCAGAGAAGATTGACCCGTTTGAGAGTCTGTCGAGCGGCATCATCAGCCAGCAAGTATCGGGGGCAGCTGCCAAATCGATAAAGACAAAATTCCTTACGCTTTTTGATGAGCCAGGAAAGCGATTCCCACATCCATCTCAGGTGGCAGCAAAGTCAATCGAGGAGCTTCGCACGGCAGGCCTATCGCAGCGCAAAGCCGAATACATCAAAGGTCTTGCGGACAAGTTTGTCAGTGGAGAGCTGAGTGCACAAATGCTTCACGATGCTTCGGACGAAGAGGTCATGGAAAATCTGATCGCTGTGAGAGGCCTCGGGAAGTGGTCTGTCGAGATGTTTGCTTGCTTTGGGCTCAAACGAATGGACGTATTTTCACTGGGTGATCTGGGTGTGCAGAGGGGCATGGCTGCGTTCGTCGGGCGCGACATCGCCAAGCTCAAGTCCAAAGGAGGCAAATGGAAATATATGTCAGAACAGGATATGACTGAGCTGTCCGCCAAGTTTGCACCATATCGAAGTCTCTTCATGTGGTATATGTGGCGAGTCGAAGAAACAGATATCAGCACGATGGAATAGCCTTCGTCTTATTCCCTACGGTTACCGGGTTGGCATGTTTATTATGCTAAGAAAAAATATTCCACTTGGTGTTTATCGGATCCATTTCCGCGCCCAGCGTTTATTGTAAATGGTGATGTCATGATACGCTTCACGAACTGAACGGGTCTAAGTGATTGGTTCGGATGCGGTCTCTCAAGCCGTGTAGAGTACATGTACGTGTCTGATGTTTGATATTCTTTCTTCTCTCAAGCGGCCCGAGTTACCAAGCGCATAATTTTCACTGGCGCCGCGGGATCACGGTAGCTAACACCAATTAACTTCGAAGGCCTGATTCGTCATCGGCGATCTGCCCCGGGGGGAGGCCTGCTTGGTGGAATCTCTCTTTTAACGGCGTCAAGATAGTTGCGCCACGCATCGAACCAAAGACGCCTTTGCCGGGAGTGCAGCGGGCCTGGATTTGTCGATTCGCTTAGAGGTTGCGAGAAGAGGGAAAAAAAAAAGGATAGGTTTGTATCAGATCAGATGCATCGTTCTTGGCAGCTCAATGGCTCAGCTCAATGATCCGAAGTGTTTTAGCATGGAAGAGAAAAACCTTGATTGCCATCGGCGACCATTTCGTAAAACGTTAAGTCTCTGCAAGCAGGCTTGGCAGATGGGAGCGGGAACGTGTTTGGCTATCAACGACATGCCACGAGCGCTGCGAATGGAGACAATCCCACACAAGCTGCAGGCTTGGCAGTCTCAATGTGGATGTGCAACGCGTCAGGGGGCGGCGGATAACTCTGATATACACGCCGAGACGGAATGGAGGCGTCCGTCGTGGGCTCTTTGACGATGGAAGATGCAACCGAGGGGCTAAGGCCATGCGCATCCGTACAATTACCATGAGCCAATAACCTTTCGAGTCATTGTGAGGGTTACTATTCGTTATCAAGTGGGAAACCCCCTAATGCAGAAGGTAGATGAAAGAAGCATTCTGAAGTTGCTTTGTTGCCTCGCTTTAATTACATGTATCTGGACGATGATTACTACGTTGATTATGGGTCCGATGAGTCCTTGATATGTTCCTGGTAAAACACAATTCAGGGGCGAGTTTGGGTTAGAGGTGGTGCGAAACGAATATCCTGTTTAGGATCGATCTATCCGCGCCAAGTTGCTCCAGTCTCCATGATGATAACAACAGCGATTAAGGTATCCAGCACATCGTGATTAGGCACTAAAGGACGACGATCCGAGAATCGTCTTGTAGTCTATTAGCACATAAGATGTGATACAGTATGTTGAGCAAGGCTTCTCCTCGCTGTGAGGGTAGAAATGAAAAAGATAAAAGGGAGCAGCATACTGGACTGATATGTTGCAAGGCGAGGCAAGAAAAGGGAGAATGGTCGAGCCTGGCCTCAGTCTCAGATTATCACGGAGTCCCCGGACAGTTGTGTATGTGAAGTTGTTTCATTTTTTCGTATACTGAAGCGATGCCCATGGGTCTGTACGGATACAAGACCGGTATATAAAACTCGATCCTTGGTGAGTCCAAGTCAACCGAGCTCATTATCGTGGACCAGCCAAGCCCATGCCAAGGTTGGTGACAGTCTAACAGGGGGATTTTCCGGCTTCAATGGCTGAGCTGCCGAGCTGTTGCCTCACACTAAAGTCATCGATGGCTGACTGAGGCTCAGCTGCTGTCTTTCAAGAACAAAAGATATAATGACGTCTCAGTGTTTAACGGAAGTGAAATCCGGTTGGGATCACGGTGTTCTAACGGACATGGACGAAACAAAAGAAGATTAATTCTGACCAGGAACGCGGTCAAATATCTCCGTGTGTTAGTGCATATACTTCATATGGCTCCTGGATTGAGGTAAAGAACTGAGGTCAGAGTTGGTCCGAGAAGTATCTCGTTATCGCACATTGAATCCAATTACCTCTCTGGAGATGAACAGCTAAAATCCCTGCTAGTATGAGCCAAAGCGGAGGCTACAACAGCGTCAGTATGTAATAATAGCTGAAATGGGGTTGCAAATCTCGCCTGTATGCAAGGTGCAATGGGTTCAAAGGCACAAGGTTGAGCTTGTATCTAATTTAGGTCAACTAGACGACTAGGGAGCTTGACGAGGGTCGAGGAATCCGGACAGGAAGAGGACCCGAGTTCGTCGCAATATTCAATATCCGAGTACTCGGAAGATTAGTGCCATAGGTAAATTTAATTGTTGAACAGCTAGATAGAGGTGTACCAGCCAGCGTGGTGGGTGGAACCGCAATAGCTGCAGTACCTGATTGACGGGGGCCGCTAATGCGCCGTAACGCCCGTAGTTGTTAAAGTCAAAGATTAGGTACAGCAGATGTACAAGCTATGTGGAGACTTCCATGTTGTTTTTGTTTGCCCAAGGTTTCGAGTGTTGATTGTTTTGCTATCATTGTTGCCTTTCACTTTGCTTACGTGGCTAGGCCAGCTGTCAACCACTGTAGCATGCCATCATTGGACACGATTTTTAAAGATAGGTTGGTGCAAGCAAAAGGCCCATGATCCAGCTAACCAAGGAAAGGAAAGGCAGGCTTGGAAAAACTCAATGGCTTCAAAGGTGGTCGGTGGAAAAGAATTTGGTGGTGAGTGACTCAAAAATGATCAAGGACAGTGATGGTAGTGGCTGGTGGGCCCGATGTCTCTGATGTTACTAGTAGGAAATTAGTGCATGGCATGGAGAACTCGTACCTGATGCTCACATTTCTCACACCTAGCCGGTTCGTCGCCGCACCCGCTCCCTTTGCACTCACGTTGGGTCTCGCCCTGGCATCGTCTTGGACCGGTACTGGCTCCTTTTTGGTCGTCCATGTCTGAGTGCCCCTAGGCAAATGGACCCAAAACTGGCCTGTTGATGCCCTGTTTTGCCATCCAATTCAACTGGAACCCACCCTTGACCATACCCCCGGCTCCATTGCAGGCGACGCCGAATTCCCACAGTGCTTTCATCTCGCCCGCCGTCCATCTTTCATCTTCTCCCTCTTATCCTCCTCCTTCTTTTCTTTCTTTCCCTTCCTCTGTCGAACCTCTTCCTTCCTCTCGTTGTCGGTATCATCTCGTCCATTTTTCTCTTCACGCCACTCGTTTTTGTCAGGTCTACTGTGACTTTATCGTCCTCAGCCCGACTTTATCAAGTTCTAGGAATATCTTCCCTGCTGCATCCCAGTCATTTACCGAGAAACAACGAAACACCAACAACATAATCAAGAAAAAGACAGGATCCATTCCCGTTACAAATTAGGTACGTACAAAATAGAGTCTCGAGTCGCTCGGCCGACTGCTGCTCGCCGAGACGCGCCTTGACTTGGCTTGTGCATGATTGGGTCCCATCCCATCTTTCTTGTCTTTCCGTCTGTTTTCTTTTCTTCCTCCTTCCTCCGTCTCAAACTATACCTTTTTCCCAAATCATTTTCTCCTCCATTGTCTTTGCGTCTTGGCCCTTTCTTCTTTCCGAATTGGCTTTTTCGCGTTCTTTCCCTCCTTCATCAACCCATCGTTTCACATCTCTTTCCCAGGTTGGTTCCCTCACATCACTTCTCCCAAACTTAAAAAAGGGGCTTCATTATCACTACGTTCATGTAACCATTTTGCACTCGCGACATATTCAACGCATTATCAGCATCTCACCTTTCGATGTGATTCTAGCTTGGAGTCACATTCATAGAATCAGCCGTCACCAAACCAGCACGCAATCTCCTTCACCCAATCGCCTCACCTCAACAACGATACATCTATATATCAACAATATCTAACTCGCGCTCAGATCATAATGCACTCCGCCAAGGTTCTCTCTGCCATTGTGGCTCTTGGTGCCACAGCAGTTTCTGGTAAGTTGAACGCGCTAAACTATATGGCAACAAGAGGCTGACATCAATCTCTACGCAGCTCAAACTTGTACCAAGGACATCGAGGTCACTGAGCCTACCCCCAGAATCGATTGCGAGGTTGTCGACGCCGATATCATTATTGACAAGGATGTCGAGGGCGCCGTCGTTATCACTGGTCCTGAGCAGATCAAGGGCAACTTTGTTGCCAAGGGTGCTGACAAGCTTCTGTCCATCTCCAGTACATCCATCAACGCCATTGGCGGCAAGTTCGAGCTCGAAAACCTTGAGGCCCTCAACAACCTCGAATTTTCTTCTCTGGAGAGCCTGAACTCGCTTAGCTTCATCAAGCTCCCTCGCCTCAGTCAATTGAACTTCGGTACCGAGGGTGTTACTAAGATCAACACCATTCGAATCACCGATACCTTCATCAGTGATCTCAGTGGTCTCAGCGTCGCCACTGTCGACAGCTTCCAGATCGACAACAACCGAAAGATGAGCCAGTTCAATTCTGATCTTGTCAACATCACCACCGAGCTCAAGATCTTCGACAATGGCAACGACGCTATGGAAATCACCATGAACAAGCTGGAGACTGCTGCCGAGATCCAGATCTCCAGCGCCAAGTCCTTCAAGGTCCCCGTTCTCGAGAGGGTCACCAAGAGCTTGAAGCTCAGCGCCAACCCCCAGCTTACGTCTTTCACTGCCCCCAACCTGACCAACATTGAGGAGACTCTCTCCCTTATCGACATGAACAAGCTCACCAATGTTTCTTTCCCCGTTCTTGAGGAGATTGGCGGTGGCTTCACCATCCAGAACAACACCAAGCTTGAGGCCATTGATGACTTCCCTGAGCTGGTTTCTGTTACTGGCGGTATCAACCTCCGAGGTAGCTTCGAGAAGTAAGTACATCTTCAACTCATTTGTGGTACATATTCTGACAATTACTTTGCAGGGTCGAACTCCCCAAGCTCGATGAGGTCCACGGCAGTGTCACCGTTACTTCCACTACTGACATTGCTGAGTTCTGCGACTACTTTGACGAGCTCAAGAAGGACAACAAGGTTGATGGCGAGGAGAAGTGCACTTCCAACAACAAGCAGGCCAACGAGGGTGGTGACGGTGGTGAGGAGAGCGACGGCTCCTCTGCAAGCAACCAGGATGACGAGGAGGATGCCGCTGGCATCGTTAACGTCAACATGGCCGTCCTGGCCCTTGCTGGTGTTGCCGCTCTGGCTCAGGTCTTCTAAACATAGATGAGGCAAGATCGCTGGATTTTTTTTTAGGCGTCATTCCCTGTCATCGTGTTTTCTGTCTTTTCTCTACGACATATTGTGCTTGGTCATTCATGGGCACAAAATGCTTTTCATGGGGGCGGTAACTGCGTGCAAAGGATAACCTGTTAGAGCTTAATAATCGACTGTATTTGGACTTAACTACCTCCTCGGCTTGTTCTAGCTCTTGACCATGGCTGTATTTTTTTTGTGCATTCAGAGCTACTCAGTACTTGATGTCCTGTGAGACAGTGCATACGATGGTTCATCGCTACCTATTACGTGGTATGAAGGATGAATAATAGCAAAAAATTCGGTATGAGAGCTCAGACTAGTTGGTAAAAACAATTCAATAACTGTTATCACTTAGAATACCCGGCTTTCAATGCGTAGTAGTGTACAATCTGCCGATAACCAACGTCTATCTCCCCAGAGCAGGTTGAGCCTAACCAAGTATCTCATACATTGGCAATCTGTTAAGCATGGGCCAGTGCCCAATAGGAAATTATTGTATTTGCGTATGTTCATCGAGGGTCCCCCATGTATGAGATGAACTCAGGAATGGCTTGGGTATCAATTATCATTATTGTTTTTGATGACGACTCCTGTCTATTTCCTCAGTTACATGCTCGAAATGCGGCGCGTCTAATTGTATAATCCGTTTTCGAACATCTCAGTATCGTAGAACTCTGGTATGATAACATTGCCGTTAAACACGCGGCCATCTAGTTCATTCACAGCCTGTAATACACTATTAGTTGCGAGAATATCGGCGTAGAGAAACGAAAAGTACTCACCCTGAGTGCAGAAACTTGGTTTGTAAATTTGATAAAGACCTTGCGGCTCTCCTGGTCGATATATAGTCTTTCGACACGTCCATACTGCATTTTGTTAGCTGAAGCATTTGCAGAATAAGGGGTGGGTTTTGACATACCTTCTCTCCGCACTCCTCTCCTATCTCTTGCCCTAGACCTCCAGCAATCTCCTCCTCAAGATTCGCCATGTTCTTGAGCATATTCTGCAGTACTATAACATCGCTCATAGTACCGAATCTTCCTGAGCTTTCCTCCTTGCGCTTCCCGCCGATGATCTTACCCTTGCTGCCCGGCTCAGCCCAACCTCCGCCGTCTGCATCAGCCTTCTTTCGCCGCTTCTCAACTTGAACGCGCAGAGGATTGATAATTCCTGATTCGTCGGCACCTAGACCGCTACCTTTTTTCCAACCATATTTGCTCATGAGTCGATGTGCAAAGCCAGTCTGACCGGGTCTACTTGATCGAGGTTGAGATTCATCATCAGGTTGTGACGCATCACTACCACCAAGGGCCGGGGGCGGAGAATATGCGTCGCCTTCTGAATCTTCTGCTGTGGTATTCTTTTCTTCTCGAGGTTGTGTATATCGGACAGGAGCGCGTGATATGGTAGCTGAGTCGGAAACACGAGGGGATGACGGCGGCGGTGGAGCAGACCGTTCTTGTGACATGGCTGAGCGGCGAGCAAAGGCATCTTCCCCTGTTGCATCATCATGAGGAGGTGGTGGTGATTGTGGTGGTGGAACAAAGGCATAAGAGGGCGGTGGAGCAAATTGATCTGACATCAGGTTAGACAAAGCATGATACAGAACATGATGCACCTACTTGAAGCGACAGGCCGGGTATCTTCATTTTCGTCACCATGCGAAAGATCGCTTTCAGCACGTTTTCGTCGATGTCTGTAAAGCAAGGATTTCCAGTCTCTAACCTCCTGTACTTTCTCGTCGCTGTGCAAGTATTCTTCTACGTTTGTTGGTCGCGTTGGGTCATAGATATCGTCCCAGTTGGTCTCAATCTCTTCTTGCTGCCTCTTTTTCTTCTTCTTGCGGCCACCACGCTGACGCTTCTCGCCCGTACCATATATCCACTCATCTTCCTCGGTCGCGGCCCAGTCTGCAAGTGTACTCTTCGGCTGTACAGGAACAGGAGGGGCCGTAGCTGCAGTAGTCGCAGCCTGCTTGAAGGCGGCGGGTTTGGGAAACGCTGGCTTCGGCTTGGCCTGCTTTACTTGTGGGCGCCGTATAGGTTGAAAGCGAAGGGCAGGGTCGACTGTCTTTTTTATTGTGTTTTCGGTAGAGGCGTTATCTGTTTGATTGTAAAGAACAGGCGCTGATGATATTGTTGTAGAGGCGGAAGAGGCGTCGTTGGGATCGAGGAGGTTCTCGTAGAGGGAGAGCCCTCCACCAGGAGGCGGCGGCGGAGCTGCCATTTCTCGTGAACCAGAGCCAATTGGGTATGTAGAGCAGAGGGAGAGTTACTCAGTCGTTTGCTCTGAATTACTGGTTTTTGATGCACCCTACAAATCTGCGTCGTGAACGAGTGATATGTAGCAAGCTAAAGCTTAAGGTCCGTCCAAGCTCAGCTATGGGTTGAAATGCGACTGGCTGGAGCTGGAATGGAAATGCGCCGGGTAAATAGCGGTATCCGTCCGCGCCTCACAGCTGAAGCTGGCGGCTGGCAGGCACCTGTACTGTACTGTAGCTGCAAGTGCCCCTCCAATGATTCAGACCCCGCCAAAATTTTAGAGAAGGGAAACTTCCAATCTGCAGTAATCTTGTTTACATTGACTGAATAAAGGTTCTGCTTTGCCTCATCTTTTTTCACCTTACGGTACCTTTCTCCCTCATAATTTGCGCTCGTCCTCACGTTATAAAGGGCGCCTGCACCCTTATCTCCAAGTGTGCTTTTGTTGTCATTAACAGCTCTACCCAATCCTAGCGCCAGTCGAGAAGCACTCTAGATTCGGGTTTCCTACCACCGCTTCTTCCCCCACCGTACCGACCTCTCTCCTCCAACTCGCGATCGTCGAAATCCATCTTCACAGCACATCACGTCGTTCAAAATGGCTGATCTTGCGAGCCGTATTACAAAGCCCGATGAGGCTGCTACAGATGCCCCCGCTGAAGCTGCTCCTCCCGCCACTGGGGAGCTTGGTCAAACCGATGGCAATATCGAGGACCTGGGTGGTTCCGGCCTCCAGGAACCTGAATGGGATGTTGAAGTTTCCCTGAGCGAGCTTCAGAATAATGAGGCCACACCCTTCCACTCCGCCACGACCTGGCAGGATCTCGGCCTGTAGGTACACATGTGTTCCTTATCGCACGCTCGCTGACACATTCATCACAGCCCTGAGGACATCCTGAAAGGTCTCCTCAGTCTCAACTTCCTGAAGCCTTCCAAGGTCCAGGGCAAGTCCCTTCCTCTGATGCTCAGCGACCCCCCACGAAACATGCTGGCGCAGTCTCAGTCTGGTACTGGCAAAACAGCTGCCTTTGTCACCGCGATATTGTCTCGGGTTGACTTCTCCAGACCTGACCAGCCTCAAGCCCTGGCTCTTGCCCCCAGTCGAGAGCTTGCCCGACAAATCGAAGGAGTCATCAAAGCCATTGGCCGTTTTGTTGAGCAGCTCAAGGTTGCTGCCGCCATCCCTGGCGCTCTACCCCGTGGAGAACCTGTCAGGGCTAGTGTTATTGTCGGCACTCCGGGTACAGTCATGGATATCATTCGACGTCGACAGCTTGACATCTCCCAGCTCCGTGTCCTCGTTCTTGATGAGGCCGACAATATGCTGGACCAGCAAGGACTTGGCGACCAGTGCCTACGAGTCAAGAAGTGAGATCTCATTAAAGCTAACGCCTAACTAACGAAGTGCTAATAAGCTTTACAGCATGCTTCCCAAGGATATCCAGGTTCTTCTCTTTTCTGCCACTTTCCCCGAAAACGTCATGAAGTATGCCACCAAGTTCGCGCCGAACGCTCATAGCCTCAAGCTACAGCGTAGCGAGCTCACTGTTAAGGGCATCTCTCAGATGTTCATTGACTGCCCCGACGACAACACCAAGTATGATATTCTATGCAAGCTGTACGGTTTGATGACCATCGGTCAGTCAGTCATTTTCGTCAAGGTAAGTAACAGTTATACCAATATCGATCCCATGTTCTGACCCTGCTTCAGACTCGAGAAAGTGCCAACGAGATCCAAAGGCGTATGGTTGCAGATGGTCACAAGGTTTCTGCACTTCACGCCGCTTTCGATGGATCTGAGCGAGATGATCTTCTAGCCAAGTTTCGTCAGGGCGAGAACAAGGTTCTTATTACCACCAATGTCTTGGCTCGTGGTATCGATGTTTCCAGTGTGTCTATGGTTATCAACTACGATATTCCCATGAAAGGACGGGGCGATACGGAACCTGATGCCGAGACCTATCTGCACCGAATTGGTCGAACTGGTCGATTTGGCCGTGTTGGCGTCAGCATCAGCTTTGTTTACGATAAGAAAAGTTACGATGCCTTGAGCAAGATTGCTGAGATGTACGGCATTGACTTGGTCAAGCTGGACACCGAGGATTGGGACGAGGCGGAGGAGCGCGTGAAGGAGGTTATCAAGAGGAACAGAGCACAGGCCGCCTATGCCCCCAGTGCGACTGAACCCAAGGCTCCCGTGGGTGCTTAGGACCTGTCCGCGTACGGAGTGTATGTTCATGGAGGATCCTCCAACAGTATGGGCCAAAATGGAGTGGCCTTCAACAGTATGGGCTGTGACGGAATGGCCCACTATGGCATGAAGTTCTGAGATGGCATGAATTACATCGAAATGGTTCCTCATAGGATATAACGCAAGTGGTCGTATGCCTGTCATGAGGACCGGGCAGATGATCTTCTCGATGACTCGTTTGTGGAAGGATATTGACGAGGACTGAATTTAGCTGCCCTGTGGGTGTAGGGTTACAAGTTTATGAGATACCAAAGATAAAAAGACAGTGGTTATATATTTGTCTCTGTGTATGTTTCTTAGAGACGCCAGGTTAGTTGAATGTGTATATTGTGGATATAGATCTATCTGATATGGACTAACCTGGACTTCGTGTTATTGCCAAGTCCAGAAATGCCTCTGAATTCTGCTGCGATGTTAGTTCAGTAGCATAGAGTCCTTAGACTAGGTATAGGTAGCTTGGCAGAGCGGTCTGAAATACATTCCCACATCCCACTATGTGCTCGGGATTAGTTCGTGTCGCGTGAAAGCAATGCTGTGGGACTCGTGGCTACGTTGATCGAATAGTATCAGTCGTTCACCGTATTATGGTGATGTTGGGGGTCAAGACAGAGGCTGAATATTAGGTAGGTACTGTAGGTAGTGTAGAGTCCCCATGTTTGATATCCTGATTACTTCCCTAAAGGCTTAGTATACCTAGTACTTAGAAGTCACCTATGGTTCTCAATGTTGTTAACCCAAACTTCTATACCCTTTTCTTTGGTACCTCGATAGTTCACGTGTTTGTACCTGCCACGGATTTTCATGGAAAAACCAATAGTCTTGACCCGTATTGGCTTTTCACGATTCAGCCTCCACTTTCAGCATCTCAACTCACCGCTCTCTACTCTCTACCGCGTACTAGTCATTGATAGCGCCTATGACAGTCATTGCTGCCAGGAACAGATTTTCACTCGCGTTAGAAACCATATTTTGCCTGGAGGTGGCTGGGTGGATGCTGTGGAGGCTAGTTGCGGCTCCAGAGATGCATGGGTTGATCAATACAAAGCTCCACACCATGTGAAGGCGGCCCTTTGCTACGGATACGGGCTTTGCCAAAGTGACAATGGCATTGTTGTTGTCATTGTACTCACATTAATGGACGCTGACTCAAGCACAGCTCATGCGACACGGCACGACACGACACGACACGACACTCTTGACCTCGTTACCAGCGTCGCTTATCAGTGACGATGACGAAGCGAGCGACATGATGTTATCATACTTGACCAAACCCAGAACGAGTTGGGCGTCGTCTCATCGAGAGAGGTACCGTGTAGGTACCAGGACGCCGCTCAGAGAGTATATTGACAATCAATGGTTGATACCACCAACTGAGGGCAAATGGTCGACCTAATCTGATGCCCAAGGGTTTCTGTTATCGAGATGCATAATGGGTCAACCAAAAGAAGCTTCAGAGGCGAGCCACGTTGCACACTTGATGAAACTAAACCGCTCATTTGCAGCCGCGGTGCTCACCATCAATCGACCAGTCAAGTTATCCAAGTTTTTGGAGATGTCTTCCTCCACCCGGGACGACCTGGCGAGGCCCGTACCGGGATCCGCCTGCAAGCGTCGGTGTTTGGCGTGGGGATGGCGGGACCGGATATCTTGGTCGACCATGGATGTATCATACAAATCGAAGCGAAGCCAATCCGGACAACTCTGCAGCTGTCGGGGGACAACATGCAGCATTGCAGCCTATCTGCGTCTATCAGTTCTCTCCGGAGGCTTCGTTGTTCAGAATTGGGATATCACTGTTACAATCTTTGAGCAGCTGATATGGCATGATGGTTGTCTAATCACACCCACGTTTGACTCGGAATTGCTCAAGTGTCATGCTGGCAGCGGCCCGTTATGCAGGTCCGTACTGGCTCTGCTATTGAAACTTGGTGTAATTGGGCTGCGATAGGCCTCATTAATACTTGGTCTGATAATGTAGACTAATTGTTCAACCTCCTCGAATCCTCTGATCGCCCGCCCCGTCAGGCTCGCCTTACGACCCAATTGCCTCAGCGACGTGGCGCCAGCCAGGACCGGCCTTGCCTGGGCCAATTGCGCATGGGCACGATGCAGACGATGCAGCGTGTAAATTCATGGGCTGGGCTTTGGGCGCCTGTGGCCCATCGAGAGCAGGGGACTGGGCAATCAATCGACTTGGGCTTGTCAGGCCTTGCATACTTTTTCCCCCCTCCAGCCGTGTCCAGTCTCGACGGAAATGGACCCATCCCAACGCTCGCCCCAGGAATACCTCTGGTCAATGACCTCTACGGACTTCCCACCCGTTCGCCCGTTATGCTCCGAGGCTTGCATCTTGCAAATCAATGTTGCTGAGCTTACAACCCTTCAGCTTTTTCTTACCGTCCAATAGACGGTTTATTATTATTTTTTTCTCTCTTTTGATGAGCTGTCTTTGCCCTGCAGTACGCCGCATTGATACCCCGACCCAACGCTATCCACCCCCATCCGTCCACTCATTCCTTCGTCACACAGATAGGTAGACTATCTGTTTTGTATAGGATACAGAAACGGGTACTTCCTAGGTAGGTAGGAGGCTTCACAACTTGAGGGTCCGAGCAAGATCTAACGCTCTGCGGCCCTACTGCAGCTACCCGATCGCCTGACTGGCGTGCTGCAAGAAGCAAGATAATAGACTCGCTCCCCGGATTTTCTAACCTTTAGGTATTTTTTTTATTCGTAATGACAGGTGCGGACAAGGAAGAGAAAGTATGAGTTACGGCTACGGCTACGACTATTACCCTGGCACTAGGACACAAATTGATTGGGGTCGTGTACAGTTCTCCGATTTCTCAAATATCCAGTACTCCAGGCCCGAACTTTCAGACGCGGAGGATTCTCCTGAAAAGGATGAATATAATGGTGAGTCTGAAGCATTCATGTGTCTTGACCACTTCTTCCTCATGCTGAGTTGCCCATAGGCGACAATGGGTATTCACAACCACAACTTATGAGGACATCATCACCTTCACCATCACAACCACTGTCAAAGAAAGACAAGAAGAAGATGAAGAAGCAAAAAGAAAAGACAGCAGGAGCTGCTGCCGCGGCTGAGGCCGAAGCTTCCTATATGCCACCTCCACCTTCACATCCAGCACCAAAATTACCAGCAGAGGATGAGCCGTCAGGAACATCATCCAGCAAGAAGAAGAGCAAGAAGAGCAAGAAGAAGGAGAAAGAGTCAAAATCTCTTCCCGCGGCCACCTCTAATCCAATTTCCCCACATCCACTTGCTGAGGAAAGCAAGGAGGCGGAGAAGGTAGAAGAGGAGGCTGAGACAAAGGCTGACGAACCCGAACCAACCAGAAAGGAGGACAAGGCTGAGCCAGAGGAGAGGCCCGATAAGGAGGACACAGCGGTCGCTGAAGAGAAGTCAGTCGAAGAAGAGACATCACCAGTGGAAGAAGCGACCAAGGACGACGATAACAAAGAGGTCACTCAAGAAGAAACGCCTGCCGAAGAGACGCCCACAAAGGACGAATCTCCTCCAAGTGAGACAGTAGGCGACAAAGTTGATAAGGCTCCCGTCAAGGAGGAAGCTCCTGGTCGAGAGGACACACCTGACAAAGAGGAGGAGCCTAAGCAAGAAGCTTCCACAGACGACACATCCTGCGCTACAGAGGAGGACTCCTCAAAGGAGGAAGGGGTCCCGGACGAGAAATCAACAGACGAGCAACCCACAGATGAGAAGTCCATAGAAGAGATACCAGCAACAGAGACACCGACAGCAGAGACGCTGACAACAGAGGCACCCGCAACAGAAGCATCTGCAGCAAAGTCACCAGCAGCAGAAGTCCCCAAAGAGGATGCTCCAGCGACAGAAGAGGCACCATCAAACGACGAGGCACCTGCTTCAGAGGAAGCACCGACCACAGACGAAACTCCCGCAGCTGAGGAGTCTCCGGCTAAAGAGGAGAAGCCAACTGAGCCCGAAGAAGCCGAGGCGCCAGGAAAGGGCGACAATGGTGATGATGAGTCTGCAGCACTGGTTGAAACTAAGCACTTAAGTAAGAGCCAGAAGAAGAAGAAGAAGGAGAAGGAAAAGAAGGAAAAGGAGAAGAAGGAGAAAGAAGAGAAAGAAAAGAAGAAAGCAGCTGCAAAGGCCGAGAAATCTCATCACCACAAGTCGAAACATTCACACTCGTCGTCAAAAGACTCAACCTCATCATCGAAAGACATAGATGCCCCCAAAAGCAACACACCTGACCCATTGCCTGCTACTGAAGACAAGAAAGAGAAGAGCAACACGCCTACTGATCCTCCGATCGAGGACGAAAAGGCTGCTGAACCTGAATCGGAAACCAAGCCTGCAGAAGAGCCACCCCCTTCGCCAGAAGATCAGACACCAGCTGAAGAAGCGAAGCCTGCAGATGCTGCTTCATCAGAGGAGGCACCGGCGGAAGAGTCTTCGCCTGCATCACCCAAAGAAGAGGCTGCCCTTGAGACCAAGAAGCCTGAAGATGATAGCAAGGCTCCAGAAGTTGTCGAAGAATCCATACCAACAGATGATCCCAAGGCAGAGGAGGACTCCAAGCCAGTGGACGATAAACCTGCAGACGAGGAGAAGGCTGCTGCTTCAGAAGACAAAACCCCTAAAACAACAGAAGCGCCTGCAGAATCTGACAAGAGCCCCGAAGGCGACGCTGCTGCTGAGGAAACCAAGACATCTGAGCCAGATGAAAATGTTCCTGATGCAAAGGACAACCCAGAACCGCTAGTTGAGAAGCCTGCCGATGCAGAGGCCCAAGCCACCGACGAAGAAACACCCGCAGATAAAGCTCCCATTGACAACACATCTTCCGATCAGACGTCTACTGAAGCAGATAGTAAGACTACCGTAAATGACACCCCCAAAGAGACCGCTGCTACACCAGAGGAAATCTCTTCGCCAGAAGTCAAGGCCGATGACAAAGAGCCTACCGAAGCCGGCGAACCTAGCGAGCCAGAGCAAGCAGAATCCGATGTCAAAGACGAGGCTGGCACTGCCAAATCTATCGATGCCGAAGACAAGCCTGCAGAAGAGGAGAAGCCGTCCCCCGCAGTGGACACAAAGGAGCCTGCTGAAAATGACCAGCCATCTTTTCCCACAGAAAGTGAAGCCAAGACTCTTTCCCCACCTTCGGACGACGATAAGGCCGATCTGCCTGCTGAGACAAAAACTGATGCAGTGGACGATGCATCGGTCGAAAAGGGGACACCCGGTTCGGAAGATCAGGCTCCCGACGGAGACAAGGCAACCGATGACAAGGCAGCCGATGATAAGCCAGTTGAGGAACAGGAGCAGCCAGCAGAAGTTTCCAAAAAGGAAGTCGCTAACGAGGAGGCTCCCAAGGAAGAGGCTTCTAAGGAAGAGACTAAGCCAACAGAAGATGCAGCCCCTGTTGAAGACCCGACCCCTGCTTCTTCTAAGAAGAACAAGAAGAAAAAGAAGAAGGCCAAAGGAGGCAGCGAACCCCCCCAGACTGTACCTGAATCTGAGTCGGCCACTGATCCCGTACCTGAACCAGCAGCTGATACAACAACCGAGTCTGCTGTACCGAACTCCGAACCTGAGCCTGAACCTAAATCTGTGGTCGAACCGGAGTCCACCACCGAGCCTGCTACTGTCGAGCCTGCGGCCGAAATGCCGACTGAACTTCCTGCTGCTGAGCCTGCTGCTGAGCCTGCTGCTGAGCCTGCTGCTGAGCCTGCGCCTGAACCTGCGCCTGAGCCTGTTTCCAAAACTCCGACTGAACCTGTTGCATCTGAATCTACACCTGCCGCTGAACCTGAGCCTACTGCTGTACCTGTACCTGCTGAGCCCGCTACTACCGACTTAGCAGAGAATTCCATCCCTGGGTCAGAAGTCAAAACTACGACTGAATCTGTTGCACCCGAAGCTGCTGCTGAGCCTGAGCCAGAACTAACCGCCGAGCCACCCGTCGCTGAGGCCGCTGCTGAACCGTCAACTGAGCCAGCAACTCAACCCGAGTCTAACCCTATCGATCCGCCTGCAACTGAATCAGCTGAAAACGCTTGCGAAAAAGGAGATGGAGCTAAGACCGATGCCGAAGAAACACCAGCAGATAAGCCCAAGACTGAGACAGACGCTAAGATAGCTAAGACGGATGACAAACAACCCGAGGATATAGAATCCGAGGATTTTGACGAGGAAGACAATGCTGAGATCGTCAACTCAGCTGAGATCATTGACCATGGCGACCCGCCCGTTAAACCCGAGGAGAAGGGAGAAGAGACTTCAGACGTCCTTGCCCAGGAAACAGGTAACGCAGAACCTGAGCCCGTGGCCGAGTCTGACAATGAATCACAACCGGAATCAAATTCGCCAATCCAAGATTCCTCCACAGAAGTAGAACCACACGGCAGCAAACCTGATGCTGAGGCTGCTAAAGATACGATTGCGGATGAGACCAGTGACGACGGCGTGGATGATTCAGATCAAGAAGCTGAAAAGGATGAAACCACGGCTCCTTTGGCTGTCGATGATACTAAGCCCAAGGAAGAGCCTGCTGCTGAACCCATTACAGCTGAATCAGCGGACGATGGGGCCTCTGAGAAGTCAGAGGACGACATATTAGCAAACGAAGACTCTAAAACGGGCCAGGCTGAAGCTGAAGCCTCAAAGGAATCCCCCTTAGACGACACGCCGAATATTATCAAAGTCGAAAACGAATCCCAACCTGTCAATGAAGAGGAAGCCGTGGATACTAAGGTAGCGCCATCGGAATTGTCAGACAAGGAGGACGAGCAGTCTGGTGCCCCCGCAGAGCCTTCAATAGAGGCCGAAGCGCCTGCACCAGCTATTGAGTCACAGCAAGATGATACAGCCAAAGATCCTGAGCCGAAAGCTGAAACTGAAGAGGCTACGGATGAAGAAGACTCTGACGACGAAGACTCCGAGGACGACTCTGAGTCAGAAGTTGATGAGATTCAGGTAACGCCCGATGAGACCAAAACAGTGAACGTCGAAGACAAACCTTCTGAGCCTATAGTTCAGCCATCTGAGGACGCAACCACGGACAAGGAGCTCGCCGTGGAGGTTGCTCCGCAAGAACCAGTTGTTGCTGAGGCAAACAAGCCGGAGGAGACATCTGAACCTGATGTAACCCAGCCAGAGGAAGAGACCAAAGAAGAGGCTTCAGCTCCTGAAGTTTCGACAGAGAAGTCCGACGAGGCGATGACCCCTGGTGACAAAACGACCGAAGAATCCCTGAAAGCAACAACGGGTGACTCTGAAGGTGGAAAGACTCCCGATGCGGCCATCGAAAAGGAGCCAGAGCCGACTGAAGCCAATATTGATGCAGCTGAAGCCAAGCCAGAATCCTCAGAAGAAAAAGCACCAGAGGCGAACCCTCCTGAGGGAGAAGCCCTCACTGATGCTCCTCCTGCGTCTGGTGCCGATGATACCGCCGAGTCTGGTGTCGAGCCAAAAACGCCTCAAGAAACTGCAAAGGTGAACGAAGATTCTTTAGAAGATACTCAGGACTCTCAGGCCCCTGATGCCGACGAAGTGGACGCCCAAGCCAAGGCCGAGGATGACAAGATGTCAGGCCTTGACACTAAGACCGTGGTAGAAGAGTCTATCGACGAATCCATACAAACATCATCTACTGCCGACACCGAAGTCCCCAAGGCGCCCGAAAGCCCCGATGAAACTTCACCCGACACCGCCGAGAAGGTTGAAGAAGCAGCAACCTCAGCCGAAGAGGATAAGAAACCGGACGAAACATCTCCTGCCCCCGAGGGAGAGGTAGCGCCACAAGAAAAATCTGCTACTGAAGGGGAAGCCAAGCCAGTTGAAGAGGCATCCAATTCTGGCCAAAAGCTAGAAACCGAGCCAACAATTTCTGACGACAAGCTAAGCGAAGAGGCATTAGCTTCGGAAGACAAGGCACCGGATGCGGCACAACCCTCAGAACCAGCAGCCGAAGACGCCAGTCCCACCGATAAAGATCCTGCTGAGGAAACGGCTGCAGCTGGTGACAAGCCCGAGGTAGAGAACGAATCCTCTCAGGCTAAGCCAGAAGAAGACATGACCTCTGAAGAGAAGCCGGTCGTTGAAACACTTGCAGCTGGCGGTGAACCTGAGGCAGTGGCTAAACCTTCTGATGAAAAGTCGGTAGAAGAGGCAACAGCAGCAGAAGAGGTGGCGGCGGCGGAGAATGAAAAGTCAGATGAAGAGGCAACGGCCCATAGGGAGAAACCAGAGGAAGCAGCTGATACTTCTGAGAAAGCACCTGCAGCTGGCGTTGATCCAGATGACAAGGACAAGCCCTCAAGTGCTCCATCTGAAGCAGCAGCTGAAGCCACTGAAGATAAGCCAGAAGCGCCCGAAGCTGATGGCGAGTCGGAGGAAGTGGTAGCCAAACCCTCTAACGAGAAACCAGATGTAGGAGCTATTGCTGCTGATGATAAACCCAAGGAAGAGGCTCAACCCTCCGATGAGGAAGCAGCAGCAGCAGAGGCTCCCACGACCGGTGGCGAGGCGAAGGAAGCGGTTGAACCTTCTGATGAGGAGCTTGCTAACAACAAGCCGGAAGAAGAAGCTGAGACCTCTGACGAGAAGGCAGCACCAGGACCCTCCACCGACGACGAGTCAAAGGAAGAAGTCAAACCTTCCGATGAGGCGCCAGCGGATGGAGCCTCTGTAGCTGAAGAAAAGTCGGCAGAAGTTGCACCAGCCGCAGAAGTTGCCGCGCCAGAAGCCAATTCAGAGGCATTGGCAGAGCCAGAGGTTAAGCCAGTTGATGAGATACCATTGTCTCTAGAGAAGCCGTCTGAGGGAACACCGGCAGCTTCAGAGGAACCAGAGAAAGGTTCTGAACCCGCTGACACCAAACCAGAGGAAGAGGTCACATCTGCCGAAGAGAAGCAAACCAAAGATCCTGCGGCCTCTGAAGAGAAGCCCGATGAAGATGTCTCACAAGCAGAAGAACCATCCGCAGCCGAGGAGAAGCCCAGTGAAGAAGCGCCAGCGACTCCGCAAGATTATCAACAGGATGCGACCGCGACTGACAAGCCTGCCGAAGAAGCTCCCACCCCGGATAACGAGGCTGCTCTCGAAGAGGCACCGGCCCAAGAACCGGTGTCTGCTCCGGCCGAAGATGCAGCTCCTACTGATGACAAGCCAGCTGACGAAGTGAAGGCCCCCGAAGAAGAGGCGAAACCAGCTGAACAGGAACCTGCTGCACCGGAAGACGAGACGAAGCCGGCAGAACAAGAGCGTTCTGTACCAGAAGAAGATGTTAAGCCTTCCGAAGAAGCAGCCGCTCCGGAGCCCGAGGACGCCACTGCTAAATCGCCCGACGAGCTTCTTGGTGAACCAGCCGCCGAAGCAGAAAAGAAGGACGACGAAACAGCCGTAGCCGCAGCCGCAGCCGCAGCCGAGAAAGAGGCCAAGGCCAAGGAAGACGAAGAGAGCAAAGACACCCTTGGACCAATTCCAAGGGAGAAGAAGCAGGCGAAAAAAGGTGAGGACCACGGTTTACTACAAGATACCCTTTTTGATTTTTCGCAACATTCGGGAGTTTCGACGGAGTTAGACGAGGAGTTAGATCGTCGCGTTCCGGGGTCGCTTTCAAAGGATACCCAGGAAAAGCCGCCCAACGAGGAGAACACAGAACTCGCATCTGCTACTCATGATCTGGACCGGCCACCAGTGGCTGAAGCAACGGGCGATGAGAATAATTACGATGTCACAGAAATCACGATGCCAGGGTTACACGAGCCAAGTTTGGGCCAAAATACGAACATTGCAGCAGCGGAGGACAATTCTGCGTCCCTAGAATCCAAGGCCAAGATTCTAGACGACACCCGAGAGATGTTGATCTCGAAAGACACTCTGGGACATAGTGAAGAGGTGGTGACTCTGGTTTTGGCCGATAGTCAACCCGCTACAAAAGCCAATGACATTGCTCAAATCCCCACACCGGACACTCCGCACGAGCAGGCTACGGCAAACCAATCAAAAAGTGCTGATGGAGCTGTGAATATTGATACCAAACACGCAACTGCCACTGCGCAGCCTCAGCTTCAGCAGCCTGAGACCTACACCAAAGAACCAGAGCCAGAATCACCTGATGATACTCACGATGGCAATGCGCAACCGGAGAGAATGGATTCAGAACTACAAGTCCCTGTTGTCGTTGGTTCGTCTTCACAAAGTGATGACATCAAGCCGGTTGTTTACGATGCAGCATCAGAAGACGGTATAAAGACTTCAGCGACCCAGGCAGTTGTTCAAGATATGGAACCTCAGACAATAGACCAGGCAAGAATATCTGACAATCTTCTGGACTCTCTCAAAGCCGAAGAACACCCAAGCCGACCCTTTGACAGCACGGACGATACCTTCTACTCTGAACCAAGAACAGAGGCATCATCTTGGGGACTCCTGCAACCTATTCCCACAACTGATGCCAGTTTTCACGAGTCCAAAATTCTAGATACCGACTTCGACAATGTGCTACAGATGTCGACAGAACTATCGCAAGAGCTTGTAATGAGACTCGCGGAGTCTGAAGCCTCACAGTCCGACCAAGATGATTCAGCGCCGGCTGCTGAGATATCTTCACGCCCTGCCCCTACCCTAAGTAATGAGGGCACTGGGGACCAGGAAGATATCGATTCGGCCGAAGAGACGCCCATTCCAGAAGTGAAGAAATCCAATGTCATCTCCCGCGTCAGCTCATTTGATAGAACTGTTGAAGCCACCGAGGAAAATGGGCTCGCCAAACAGCCATCATCTCCTACGGCTTTACCGCCTGTCGACATTGGTGAAAAGGTCACTGCTTCAGACAATGATGCCGAGAATTCCGATCAAGATAGCGATTCGGACCTTGAGACTAATGACCGGGGTCTTGGCATTCAAGTAGACGCTACCTCTTCCAAGATGGAAGAGACAGTCGCGGCAGCGCATTCGGAGCTGGAGTTAGAGTCGAACGAGGCAGCTGGAAAATTCAGCGAACCCGACGATACAACTTCAAAGCCGGGAGTGATCGACGTTGGCCCTCGAGGTTGCGATCTTGGTGTCCAGAGTCCGGCTTCCCAAAACCATGCCGCCACCAGCGCTCCAGAATCATTATCCGAGAACGAGTCGGAAGACGTGCAGTCCAAAGCGACTCCCGAGCTTGAATTAGTAACTGGACCTAGTGCCCAGGGCAGCTTAAGTCGGGACGTAGATGAATCTGCCTTCGCCAAGGAACAGAGCCTGTACGCGGACTTTGCACCAATTGTTATCCCTGAAGATGTCTCTGACGTTCAAGAACACGATTATGACTCTGGCTCTGATTCTGAGCACGCCTCGCCAAGTGCCAGGACACAGCGCATTAATATGTCCAAGGACGACTCGCAGATCTCCGAACCAGTAATAGCACTCGAAGAAAATCGGTCTGTCGCAGATCAAATTGGGAGAATTGACGAGACAAGCTCGCCGGGACCGGATCCAACTTCGTCTACTTTAAAAGTCGGCGAGGTTCATGATGGATCCCAGTCAGGCGATAGACTTTCCTCGTCACCACTTGAGCCTTCCGAACAGGTCGCGCCGGTTTCTCATCAGATGGAGTCTTCAGCTGATGTAGACCATCCCATGGTTCAAGCTGAAGAGTCAGAAGTATCCGAGTCTGCTTCGGTGATTGCAAGTACCCAAGAGAGAGCATCGCTGCATGGACAGTTCCGTTCGCCCTCACCACGTCCTGACTTGTCAAACTCAGTGCTTGAGATTACTCTTCCAGAGCCACTTGTAATAGCCAGAGATGAAGCTTTACCAGACCTCCAAGGATCAGACAAAAACTGTAGTCCTTCATCACCGAAATCGGCCATTGGGCAGCAGCCCAATGAGTCGCCAGTTCTTCAGGAACCGCATGGACTCTCCGACACGGACAGTGAGCTTGAAGCTGAAGAGGAGAAGATGGAAGCCCATACACAAGCCCCTCCCACACGGCACATCGTTACCGCTAAAGCTGATGACTCGCACTCTTCCGACGACGATGAGCCGGAACATCCCCAGTCACCAACTGCCGCTGCTCCTCCTGAGACCGAGCCACTCTACAACAAGCTTTCTTCTGAAAGAATAGTGACAACTGATGGCACAACTCGTGACCCTTCAACCTTGAGTGGGTCTGAATCCCCCCAAATTGAGTTGAGCCGTGTCGTACTGAAGGCGCCTGATGTTATGTTGGAGCCCAGAGACAAGCCTGGCGGGGACTCGATTGAGAACGAAGACGATCACAAACTTCCCGAGACAATCGCAACTGATGATGAGAGCGATGATGACCTCCCTGTCTCCAGAGATGTTTCTCCTATCGGCATCGACAAGATCCCCGTGGTACCCAACCTCGAACCATCGACATCAGTGGCGGCCAACGATGAAGCAATGGATAGCACAACGCCAAGGGAACCTCAACAAGTCGGACTCTCAAAGGATGACAGCGCCGGTTCTAGCCTACACTCTGAAGCGACATCTCCGGTTGATACTGAAGAATTCACGACTCAACGAACAACCCAACCTCCTGGGTCGACTGGGGATGATTTTGAAGAGGACAAACTAGCGCACCATGGCTTCAAATGGTTGTCAGCTGATCTTGTGCCCGCACCATTATCGCCAGCAACCAGGGCATCTGGGAACGTGCCACAGGCTGGAGAGAGTAGTAGCTCGGAGGATGATGAGACAGTCCCCGCCCACGTCACTGTTGACTATCCTCAAGGCAACCGTTTGCCATCTTTAGAGAAGCCCAAGCAAGACATGTCTGATAACACGTTGCACGAGGCCAAAACCCCTGACACAGATGACAGCCAAGGTTCAGAGCCAACCCAAACCCATCCTGTGCAAGCGGCTGAAGTAAAACCGCTAGAACTTGTCCGGCCTCAATCCAGAGCTCTAAAGGTTGTCGATGTCCCTTCACGTGATAAAGGCAAGGCAGTTGCTACTATGCCCGAAGCTCCAAAGAAGCCCGGTTCCACCTTGCGATCAAGCCTGGGTACAGGTGCTGCGGGCGCTGCTGTTCGAGAGGCAAAGGTAGAACGGGCCTCTACACGCCCTTCTCGTGCCGAGCCTCCTCGAACGTTCTTGACACAACAGCAACGACCCCGAAGATCACTGAGGATTCGCCCAGTAACAGAAATCTACACCAAAGATCCTATCTTCATGCCTGTTACAAGTCGGCCGGTCGATGCTCAGCCCGAACAGCGGCCTCAACCTCCTCGTACAGAGAGTGAACCTTCCAGAGTCCCAGTGCGTCCGCCACTCAGACATCACTCCGTAATGGCTCATGGGGAATCTTCAAAGACAATGGCACAGTCACTGGCAGCTCCAAGATCTCATTCTTACCAGGCTGAAGGCGAGTCTTCCAAGGCTCCTGCAAGACATGGCCTCAGACATCCAACTCTGACTGTTGAAGAGGGGCTCAGGGATGCTGCAAACCGAGCCTCCTCCTCAACCAATCTCGATATCGAGGCTGAAACCCAAAACCCACCGAGTCCTGGCATCGTGACACCTGACGCAGATATGATTGATCTACAGCGAGCCCGTACCTTGCGGCGAACGCGCAAGGCGTCGATTCAACGTGCTGAAGATACATTGGCTGCAGCTGTGGTGATATATGCGACCGCTGAGGCCTTGAGCCCTCCCGGTAGCCCGTCCCCATTTAGCCACTATGAGGACAAAGATCTACCTAATCTGGACTATCAGATGAATGCGGAACCCGACGATTATAACTTCCCAGTTGCATCCGCAACGCAGATGAGCTTTGAGGATGAGCTCGAAGAACTTCACAAGTCTGATGCTGACTTGTTTGCAGACGACAGGAGCAGAGAATCTGACTCGTCGCGCAGCGATAGAGACAGAGAAAGACATCGCAGGCGCCGACACTCGCATCAGTCGCACCCCTCGGACGGAAGCCGTGATGACGAAGGAAGAGAGCGCAGATTTCGCGGCGATGAAAGGCGGGCTCAAAGATCTCGAGACGAAGACGAACCCCGTCGTCGCCGTCGACAATCTCTTCGCGAAGATGAGCCTCGGTCTCATCGCCATCGTGACGAAGAGCAACCACGACCCCGTAGCTCACGTGGTGAGGCTGATACCAAGGTCAGGAGCTCTCGCGGATCTGAAGAACCCAGAACCCGAGGATACCGCCGTGATGAAGATACACGACCACGCGAATCCCGCAGGGTTGAAGAGCCTATCTCGCGTAGTCTGCCTCGAGAAGATGAGGGACGGGAACGCAGAAGACGATCATCTCATGCCTCCCATCCTCACCGACGCCATCCATCCGACCCTGCCGAACCAGGCGCCCCAGACACGCCTCCCAGAACACCTAGACGAGATAGTGGCTTCGCCGATGATAATTCTGGAAGCTCTGGCCGCAGACGTCGAACCGCCGCGGAACAGGCTGCTCACGAAAGACGGAAAGCCGAACGGGCGGAGCGGCGAGCACGAGAGGAGGCAGAACAAAAGCGGGAGTCTTTGAATTTCTTCTCGTCTCGTGGTGGCATTCGGAACCGTAAAGGCAAAGAGCCAGAACGTGAGCCTGAGCGCGAGCCTGAGCCTGAGCCTGAACCTCCACTTGAACCTGAGCCCCTACCCGAGCCCGAGCCCGAGCCCGAGCCCGTGATTCAACGTGAACCTGAGCTTGAACTTCAGCCTGAGCCTGAGCCCGGGCCCGGGCCCGAGCCGGAACGACGACATCGCCGCTCGCGTCGGCACAGCCATTCTACCAAGACTCGATATGAAGAACCCAGAGAACGTCCACGTGAAGAGTCAACTCCACCTGAAAAGAAGTTCTTCAACGTCAAGAACTCGGAAGGGATCGTAGGCAGTTCTCCACCACTGCGTGAGGAGCCTATAATCGCCGAGCCTGTGCGGGAACGGACAAGAGAAGCTCCGCTAGAGGATTCACCCAAACGGTCCTCGACACGACACAAGCGCGCTCGTTTCTCCGATGACCCCCCGCGTCCTCGATCCTCACGTCGCCCACGTGATGAGCCTGCCACCGAGTCACCTCGAGACCGAGACCGAGTTCGTGATCGTGAGAAGGACAGAGACAGAGAGAGGGATAGAGACAGAGATAGGGAGAGGGAGAGGGAGAGGGAAAGGGAGAGGGACAGAGATCGAGACCGAGAAAGAGACAGAACGAGAGATAGGGAGCAAGAACCCAGGCCATCCAAGCACGTCAGAGTTGACACAGAAGACACTCGCCGCAAAGCACGACACGAGGAACGACGCAAAATGAAGGAGGAAGATAGGAAGTCTTCGGGTATCAAGGGCGCGTTTAAGAAGCTTTTCGGTGGGTCTGACCGACGATGATAATACCTTATGAAAAGGACAGATTGTCTTTGGGTTCGGTCTTGTATTTTGTAATATGCATGTGTGATGATAGGGTTTGGGTTTGTTGATCTGACGATATGATATGTGTGTTTGTTTGGGACTTACGACAGATATGCTTTGACGCCACGATTTCCGATTGCCATAGAGATCGACGATAATTGATGAATATTTTTTCATGATTTGCTTTTCTATGTTGTTATTAAGATGGAGAAAAGCTTTGTTGGAAAGTCAAGTACGTTTTTGTACAAGTCGGCCCTTATTTGATAGAGGTGCATATGGCTCATTGCTTTGAACTTTGCCTGTCTTCCCCTCAGCACGACTTGATAGCAATGTTGATGTTTTTGTAGAAGAACTGTCTCTGATTCGAGATATAAGATGCCCAGGACACGCCCTCGTCTGTTGGCCCAGTTTCCATCTACAACCCCTTTCCTCTCACCCTCATCTTCACCCTCACCCATCCTCCACCGAGATGCGTTTTCATCTCATGTTCGTGGCCTCCCTTGTTGGGCAAGCCGTTGCCATACCTCACATATGGTTGTCTCCCGATTACCTGGGTCGCCCGTCTAGAGACTTGGCAGCAATCACGGGTATACCCTCCACCAATGATCCTACTGCCTCTACTGGTGCTGGTGTTACTAATGACACTTCTCTCTCTGCCGCTGCTACCAACGGCACTTCCCCTTCTGCTCTCAGCGCTACCTCTACCATCTCCAGCACAACAGCTACTTCAGTATTTGCTGCTGACTCAGTCTCGACAACGACCACTGCAACCACCACCACAGCCACCACTGATGGCCCTGCTACTCCCTCAGCCACGACATCAACATTGACAGCTGGCATTGCCCGCCGAGCTCTGATTGTGGACGAGAAGATACGTGAGAGGAAGGCAAAGAAAGAGGCGTATGAGCGTAAGAAAAAGGTCTCAGCCAATCGCAAGAGCCGGAAGCTCGAACAAGAGAAACAAAAGAAGGTTCAAAAAAGCCTGACCTTCACGGAGACGATGCTCAAGTACCTTTTGCCTTGGGAATGGGTGAAATTGGCCAATGGAAAAATTAAATCAAACGAAGAACAAGAATTGGTAGACACATGCAAACGGATGTGTAAGGAGAAAGGCGACGAGTGGCGTAGGCGCGAGGGAAGGTTTAAGAAACCAGCACTAACGAGCAACAAGGAGGACAAGCAACCTGAAGTGAAGCAGGAGAAGAAGTCTCGAGTCGAGCAGGAGAAGAAATCTGAACTGAAAGACGAGAAAACCCCTGAAGTGAAGGAGCAGAAGCACAACAACAACATCCCAGACATTGACCGACTCTCCGACGAACAGTATGAGGACAAACTCTACGAAGATATCGGCAAACAACTCCAGGACCTGACTGGCAATAAGAAGAACAAGATCAAGGGTTTCACAACTGTCGTTGCCAAGCCTGAGAAGATTGGGGAAGAGCTCGAGAAGCGTCAAAACAACCAGAAAAATGTGACTGTGACAACAGAACAGACACAGCCAGATGAGGAAACGCTTCTTGAGGACGGAGACGAGAAAAGACAGCGCAAGAGACTCAGTGCTCTGTATATGCAATACCGCCTCATGCTGGTCGACAATATCCGGAAGAAGCTTGACCCCCTCCTCAAGGGTGAGGAGACTAAAGCTGCGCAGGACCTGGCATCCAAGCATAAGCCTGGCAATGAGAAGGAGCAGTGGAAGAGACTTACCAAGCTCTATATGAACTTCCGCTACATGCTCATCCCAAAGATCCAGGGGGAGCTTGATCCTGTCCTTTGGGATGACTACTGGATCAGCGAAGAGGTAAGTCATGTCTCTTGACGATTCGAGTCTGTGGGTAGGTAGAATATACTAACTATGTGATTAGGGTATGAAGAAGTAATGGTCATATGGCAACGTTTCATGTGAGGTCAGATTCAAGAACCAGAGTTTACCGCCAAGTTCTTGAGCCTAGACTCAACCCAAATGCCTTTGGAGCATCCATGATCGAATACCCGAGCCAGGTATGATAGTTAGGCTGCTCCAGCTTTTGATACATTGGAAGAAGTCGGAGTCTGAGTTGGATACAAAAACACTCTCTTTTAAAATGCGCTGGCGGAAATGTGAGACCGTATATGGCTACTATGTTAAGGCCTACTGTGGTTGTGCAGCCAATCACAGCTCTGGCTGGCTAAAGCATAGTCTAAGCTAGGTAGCTGAACAAAGACTGGGTTTACATGCGATTCGATTCGATTTGATTTGTCTGAGCCTATCAACCGTGAACCGTGTGAGAGATATCGAGTCAAGAATAATTGCAATTTCTTGCTAATAATTGCATCAAGAAATTGTATGCTCAAAGTATGAAAAGATGGAGTAGACTATTTATTCATATTTCTAATAGAGTTATCGTATAGTATGTGGTGAGATCAAGGAACCAAGAATACCAACCGAGCTTCTGATAACCTACATGTCGACGACGGCATCAAGGCATACATTATGCTTCGAGTATTTGTTTCAAAACGAAATCTCACCAAGTCTGTTTGTACCTTTACGATTTCTCAATCCCTTTGCAATGAAAAATAATCACGTGACTGAAAGCCTACCCCTCTGCTAATTGGCGAGCTTGCCCCACCAAAGCTACACAGCCCTAATTCGAAAATATTGAACAGCCGCGGTATACAATCAACACCAACTTTTCTAATTTCCTTTTTTCCCCCCTCCCTTAAGCGCAGGATTCGACTTCTTTGCGACGACAAAACACCACAACCCCCAAACACCCTCACTCAAATCCATTCCATTCGCAATGGCTCCTCAGGCAGTACGTACATGACACCGCTTTGCTGTAACGGGCCCTCTCACATTGAGAGGAGCGCCGCGGAAAATGCAGTAGGCTAAGGTCATTTCAACAGAAGAAGTCGGGCAAGGCCCAGAAGCAGACCAAGAAGGTACGCTACCCGAATCGACGACGATATCGATGATTACACGAAATGCGCCGACGATAAAGCCCCAAAGAAGGCGAGAAGGACTCAATCACTAACTCTTCCCTTATAGTACATCATCGATGCTTCTCAGCCTGCCAGCGACAAGATCTTCGACGTTGCTGCCTTCGAGAAGTTCCTCCAGGACCGCATCAAGGTCGAGGGCCGCACCAACAACCTGGGCGACAACGTCTCCATCAAGCAGCAGGGTGAGGGCAAGATCGAGGTCATTGCCCACAACGAGCTCTCTGGTCGTTACCTCAAGTACCTGTACGTTCTGGCTCAGGTCCTCGCTTCGCTCGAGAGCTACCCTGTTGTTCAATGTGATGCTGACCATATCTCCAGGACCAAGAAGTTCCTCAAGAAGCAGCAGCTCCGTGACTGGCTCCGCGTCGTCTCCACCTCGCGCGGTGTCTACGAGCTCAAGTTCTTCAACGTTGTCAACGACGACGCTGATGAGGACGACGAGTAAACGAATTTGGTTGCATTACAACGGCGCAGGAATGGATTGGTGAATTGGGACAGGGGATAAAAAAGTTTTAAGGACTCGGCCAATAGACCCAGCCATTTGTGTGGCACTCTTTGTGGTGTTTCATCTATTTGTTCCTCTTCTCATGTGAAGTTGCATGCTATACTGTTCATTGTGAAATCGTTAAATGCCATTGCTTTTATAAGACCAGATCTATCTCTTAGAGGATAGTCCATGGGTATGTTCTAAACTATAGCCGTACTCATCTCTTCTCATGGCAACCACCTCATGACGCCCTCAAAGGCAACCAACGCCATAGCATTCGCCGGAAACGCCCTCAAGAAACATGGCACAAACCCTCTCCAGTACCCCTTCAACCCAGCTTCCCTATACACAGCAGCCGCTGCATCCTTCCACCTGGGAAACCTCCTCACTCCATCATTCAGCCCACCGCCCAGCGGATCCGTCATGATGCGCTGCTTGACCACGTCGCTCGGATAGCTCGTCAACCAGAAGATCTGCGCACTGAGACCCCCCGCCCAGAAATTGACAGCCGGCGCGCTGAGACTCGTCCTCTCGCGCAGCTGCCGCGACAAGATATCATAGCTTCCCCACCAGAAGAAGAAGAAGGCCCGGAAGAGCAACGTCGCAGAGAGTCCGTGATACACGCCGCGGACGCCGTGATGTCGGTGGATCTTGCCCAGACAGTCGATGGGCCCCGCGTACAGCCTGTCCGCCTTCTGCGCCGCGTACTGAATCTGCAGCCGCGCCTTGACGTGCTCGACAGGCGCAGCGATGAAGCTCACCGTCGATCCCGCCAAGATGCCCGCGATGCCGTGGCCAAAACTCGGTAGCGCCGTATGGCCCTGGGGCGCTGTGCCGGGCGATGAAGCAGTCACGTCAGTGCCCACTGGCTCAACGTGGAAGACGTGCTCTGAGAGGAGACGGCGGTAGACGGTCAGAGAGCCCAGCATGACAGAGTCCATAAACATCCAGCCGACCAGAGGCGGCGTGGCGCCCTTGTAAAGCCCGCGGAAGCCCTCGAGGCGAATGGTTTGGGCGACGCATTGCAGAGGACCGCTGAAGCGTGATGCGTCTGTTGTTTGTAGACGGACCTTGATAGTGTCGAAGGGATGACCGACTATATATGAGATGGTTAGTAACTATTCATGACAAGGGATGAGAGACAAAACATACCTGAGAGTTTGGCGATGCCGCTGAAGACACCGGCTACAAACCCCTTGTAATCATGAGAACCACCACCACCGCTATTTGTGGTCTTCTCCTCCAGTTTAGGAGCTGCTGTGCTTTTGAGAGTGCTCTTCCCTTGCACGTCTGCAGCCATTGTGTGTATGGTTGACTCTTGCGAGTCTCCGATTCTGATATAACAACCTCTCTTGCTCGATAACGTAGAGTCAATGACGGGCTGATCTGATCAGGGTGAGTAGATCTCCAACGTCATCACTCCAAGCTTTGGTATATGAGTATTCACTCAGAGTAAATCAAACTCATATATCAATATAATATTCAATATTCAAAAGTTGAATGCTGACGTCCGTGGTTTTTTGATATCTATTGCTCGCTATTCGCCGAGTCTGGGGGAGCTCCCGCACTAACGCATCTTCACCGACGTCGGAGGCTACATGACCCGGAGTCTCGCAAGCCTCCCCGATCAGGGCCCCATATTCAGGAGCCGTTGTTATGCGGGCAAAACTCGATACAAGGAAGCATTATTTCTAAAGACTCTACGACAATACGAGTTCACATGTACCGAAAGTATAGTAGATAGACTAAAGTATGCAGATGAGATCCATCATCAGAATCTTCATGTTAATTGGTGTCCCTTCATCCCCCCATTACAACCAATGTGGTATCTACCTCATCTCACAAAACTACATAAACCTATCTAACCAGAAAAGAAAAAGTCCACGCACAATGCTCTCGACTTGTGCTTACGAGATATCATGTCCTTGCGCTCATAAGATTCCATTCCATCCAAAATTGCCTGCAAATCAAACCATTGACTTATCGCTCTGCAACCAGAAAGCCATGTCATGTCGTCGTCAAGAATTGAAGCAAAAGCTCCTTGATGCAAAAGTTGTTTCCTCCTCTCGCTTTTTCCCTTGCCTTCTTTTTTTGGTATTTTCCAACACCCATATATCCATCCTTGCTCGTTTGTTTGTTCATCATTAACCTCTCCGTCCACAAGTTGCCTCGCCGTAGCTTCGGTTGGCCTCCCTTCAGTCTATAATCACTTCTTTCGTTTGTTAAAAGTCATCCGTTTCAAGGCCGTTTCATGTCCATAAAAGAGTTTCATACAATCGACATGCTGCCAGCGCCTACGTACGTAGGATGCACCCTCATGTCGATGAAAACAAAGGTGTTGTGCCATTCTTCAAGAGATCAATATCCCGGTAACCGATGACTGACATGGTGAACCCCTTTCTAAAAGGTATCCGTGTCGTCCGTGTTATGGGAGGCAACGCTGCCGAACGTGTCTAATTCTCAAGTTAGTCGGACGTCTTTTCAATATCTATCAGGATATCACATACCTCGCTTGCGTCGGCGCGCTTCTTCCTCAGGACTCTTGGGAGTCATTGCCCGTGGTCCGCTAGGTCGTCGAGCAGGAACGCCTAGAGCAGTGTTCAAGTTCCGGTTCTCAGGCTTGGGACTGCTTGTGTAGTGGCTGACATGAGTCCCGCTCATAGTGCCATAGCCGCTCTCGTCGCTTGGGTGCTGAAGGGGACTACCCTTGGCCAACTTGGAGATGCGGCTACCCCTTGGGGGAGTCTGCGCCGAAGGGCTGCCCGGGCTATCAATAGGCTCCTTTGGAGGTCGTGGAGGACCAGGAGGAGATGTGGCCCAGTATGCTGGGTCCTGCTGTGGTGCACCCGCAGAAGATGCTTGGCTATATCTGTTGGTGTTCTGACCAAACTGCAGGCTGGAGACTGAGCCACCCCAGTCCGCGGACCGCGGTGTCATTGGGACATTGTACTCTTGAGCTGAAAACTCCAGAGCATTTCTGAAGCGCTCTGTCTGGCCCTGTCTGGGCTGCGGATGCTGCAGGTTCAGCGAGTTTCGGTGAACCTTGTACTTGGGTGCATCGCCTGGGGACATGGAGATTTCACGTAGAGGGGGAGCCGCAGGGTTGGCTCCACTAACAAGAGGCGCCATTCCAAACTCCTGCGGTGTGAATCCGGCCTGAAGCTTGTCCTCTTCATAAGGGGCGTGTTGGTAACCTTCTCCGTCATTGTACGAGCCTAGGCTAGATCCAGAGCGCGAAGGGGGGTAGTCATCGTACTTGGCTTCCTTCTTGCCCTTGCCCCCGCTGGAAGCTGTTGTTCCAGACCACCTGGAAATTTTAGGGAACCAGCCTGAAAGACCAGACTTGTGTTTCTTTTGCTTTTCCGTTGCACGGGGCGTGTTCTCATTGCTCATCGGCTGGGCAACACCAGAAGGCTGAGGCGGCGTGTCCAGAGGAACGGAGCTGCCGCGTTGGAAGCTAGAGCGGTTTGGTGTGCGCTCACCAGCTGGACTAGGGTGGTCATATTCATATTCCTCCTCATGCTCAGCAACAGTGCTGATGCGGTTGTCAGAGAACCTGCGCTCGTTGGCAAGTCGAGATCGTGAGTGGGAGAGGGAGAGGTGGCCAGACTGGCTGGGGGTGACGGTCGAGTTGCCTTCGGGCTCATAGCCTCGATCTTGCTCGAAGTGGCCCTCAGGCTGCAAGTTGTCGAACGACGGGCCACGTCCACCGCTGGTAGAGACAGGAGGAGCGGCGTTCTGAGTCTTGAGAACATCCACCTCACCCAAGATCTGCATGAGAATCTCCTCGATGCGCTTGAAGTCACTGGTTCCCTTGGTGCTAAGACCTTGAAGCGCTCGCTTGAACAGGTTCTTCTTGGCAGCAGCCTCGTTGAGTGTGTCAGCCTGGGAAACGCTCTGGATAGACCGGGCGCCAGGATAGGGACGAGGGCCATTGATCGCCCTCTGGAGCTTCTCGGTGTTTTCCACGCCGGCAAAGATAACGTCGTCGCTGGTATCCTGGACGAGGTTTTTAAGTTCGTTCAACGAGGTGCGCATCTCCAAGGCAGAGTTCATGAGCAATGCCACGATCTCTGTGTCGCGAGCACTGCGTTGAGCATCACGAACCATGAGGTGCTGCATAAGAGCGACAATGTCCTTGTTCTCGATGCGATCGATTCCTTGACCAGTGGCCGCATCAAAGAATGGCGAGGCCATGCCTTGAGACATGCCACTAAGCTGACGAGCATCTTTGGGGGCGTAGAAAGGATCCTCGCCGGCGACGTTGGGAGACCCGGGTAGAGATAGGTGGAGAGCCTTACCCTTGGGTTGAAGGTCTGGAGTACGGTTGTTGCCGTTGGACATGTAGCCTTCGTCGTACTTGGGGCCAAAGCCAGGGCTTCCGGTGTGGTATGGAGCTCCATAGCCACGAGCTCCCAGAAGGTTGTCATTCAGGGCAGGGTTGGCAACCGGGCTGGTGTCCTCGTATGGGTTGGTAACGAGGGTGTCTCGCTTGCGGTCATCAGAGGTGCGCTGCCACTCATCTTGATCGCCATGGCTATCGGCGGCACTCTTTGTGCGGGGGGTCTCAGCTTCTTGTTTGTTGATGTTTAGAGGAGTGGGGGTCGCTCGGCCTTCAGAAACATCATCCTGGTGCTGGCCATCCAGGCGCTCTTGGACCAGCGAGGGGTTGGTTTGGGCATCGTCGTCGATGTAACCAAACTCAGGCATAGGGTTGTTGAAGTCGGGCATGCCGCTTGCGGTCATCTTGGGAGACTCATCGTAAGAAAGACGGTCGATGCTGTGAGCGGGAGTGTTGCGAGGCTCATGACCCTCTAGAGTACGCTCCTTGAAGGACTTATTCCTGGAGACACCGGCACCTTCGTACTCCTCAGCATCCTCAACAGTGGCCTGCTTCTTGCCCTGCGCCGCCTTGAGAGCAGCAACAGCACCTGTAGCAATAGCCACTTCAGAGGCCGTGGGCGATTGCGTTCGGGGCACCTTACGGCCGTGCTCGTCAATGTCGTACTCAGTGAACTCTTGCGATTTGTTTTGAGACCTGGCATCGGGTGTAGCATGCCTCTCGGGCTCGACATCAACCTCGCTGCGGTCCATGTACTGCTTATCGGGGCTTGCACCGCGGCTGCTATAGGTCCTTGACTGGTCATCGTAAGATACAGTCGAATCCCGAACGCCGGGATAGTCGCTGTAAGAACCACTCAACATGGACTGGTCAAGCATGGAGCCTTCAACCAAGGATGCCACTGCCGATTCAGGTCCCAAGGGTGGGTGGACAAGGTTGGGGTTGGCACCAATACCACGCACGGCTTGTCCAGACGCAACCTTTTCTAGCTCGCTGTCTTCCGTATAGGTAGTGTTGCGGTAACCCACGCCGGAGCTTTGGGGAGACATCTGATCAAGTTCCCTTTGTTTAAGGGAGTTCAATGAAGGAGTAGATCGACTGTCGCGGTGGTTTTCAGATCGATCATAATAGGCATCGCTCGTGGAGTGCATACTCCTTGAGTTACGAGGATGATACTCGCTGCCACCTTCAGTGTAACCGGAGACACTGGGGATAGGGCTAAGTCCCCTGGCACCAGCTTGATACGGAACATACTTTAGAGGAGGAGGAACGTCCTGCGTAGCGAAGTAGGAGTTGTCGTATCCACCCTCGGGGTAGTCGTTATCAGAGACTTCCTCATCGTCATACTGAGTGTCGCGGTGGATAGGATGTTTGTTGCCGTATTCGTCTGCTTCATATTCTTCCACATAGTCCTTCTGTCCGCGTGGAAGAGCTGTCAAGTCACCATGTGATACATTAGCGTGTTGTGTTGAGAGTGTTGTCTCGAGATTCGAAGGAGTTGGTGCTGCTGAGGGTGTCGAAGATCCCGAGATGTATCCGCCAGGGATATTCTTGATAGGAGTGAGTTCCTCGCTAGCTGATTGGGGTCTGTCGGTGTCGGCAGATCGGATTGAGGTCCGGGTCATTTCTGAAGGGTTGATCTCACTCATGAGAGGCATCGGTGGTTGAGGGACCATGCGGTCATCATCGTACTCATCAGTATACTGACTGCGTGCACGGCTGTGAGTGGATTCTGCTCTTCGACGCCGTCTTTCTCTTGGCTTTCGATCGCCGCCTTGTGTACTCTCAGAGAGAAGCGACGAGGCTGCAGCAGCTGCCACAGCGCCAGTTGCGGCCGTCTTGAGCAGGTCGTCTCCGCCGCTGCGCTTAGGTGTAACATGCTCGTCCTCATAATGATAGTCATCCTCGATCGAATCGTGGCTCAGGTCAGAGCTGGCGTTGAGAACATGGCGAGCTTCTCTATTGCGCCTGTCTTTTTGCTCATTTCGTTGACCAGACGACCGCCGGCGGTCGTGGGCCATCTCATCTTTTGACACTGACGTTCCAGTTGAAGTAAGGGAATCGCGGTTGCCCTCCCTCTGACTGCTCTCTCGCTTAAGGGCGTTGAGCTCTGGTAATATTAACCGACGAATAGCATCTTCGACCGTCTCCAGTAGCTTAGGATTGTTGATTGAGTTTTTGGAGACATCTGAGCGTGAGGAATGTGCGACGTGTGAGCGGTGAGTGGGAGACAAATGAGATGCTGAGACATTCGAATCAAGACCTGATACATTGGATTCCGGCTGGCTTCTGCTGGAGCGACGGCGATGGGATTTAATAACGTCCTCTGTCCTCTCTGAAACGCTGCTGGTCCTGCTCTTTGGTCGACGCTTACGATCAACTGTCGACTTGTCTCTAGACTTTTCTGACACCTTTGAGCGATCTCGGGTTCGACTTTTACGGTTCCTGACCTCCTCCGCAGCAGTACCTGCAAATGCACCCGCACCTGCGGCTGCGGCCATATCTCGAGTGCCAGTTGGACTATCCCCTTCCTTGGCGTCAGTGTTGTTACCAGTACCGTCAAGAAAGCTATCAGATGGGATGGCTGAGATTTCTGACGGATTAACGGTATAGTTTTCCGAAGGAATCAATGGACTGGATGGTCGTCGACGTCGATGGCTGCGGTCAATCTCAATATCAATTGGATTTCTTGAGACGTTTGACTCTTCAGTCGCCGAGGCGTACGAGCTCATATCGTCATCAAAGACTTCAGAGTCACCCAAGGGTATCCGTCGGGTCACAGAAGTGTTGCGAGTGCCTTTGGTTTCTGTGACTTGAAGATGATGATCAGAACGGCCTCTTTTGGATGGTGTCAGGCGGACACGGACACTAGGGCGGCGTTCGCTTGCTGAACCGACAGTAGACTTGCCGCCTTCGAAGTATTCAATGAGCAACGAGGTCTGAGATTTGCTAGCCTTGTGTCCACGGGTAGCAATGGTGACAGGAGTCCCGTCTTCGGGAATAGAGTAGGAGGAGTTTTCGTCGCCAGGCTTGAACACACCCGCCGTCGCTGTCAGCTCGGTGGGCGTGTTATCAGTCTCGGTTTCGGTAGGGGCGGGAAGTGGGAGAGATTTCCTTGAAGAAGCACCCATCGTAAGTCTTGTGAGGCGTTTGGGAGGGGGTGTTTCGGTGCCCTTTGTTCCCGAACCTGCGATCCGGGGCGGATGCAGAGAGACGCCTGTGGGAAAGGTGGAGAGGGTGGTTGAGATTAACGGTTTGATGTCAAGACATGCGGAATGTTCAACCAAGAATCAAGACGCAAGAAAGATTGTCTAGGAGACAAGACATGTCAGCACTTCCGAGGTCCCAAAGAAGCCCAATGACCACGGAGAAGTGAATCGCCACCAGCGTTAAATCGACTCATTAAGCGGAGAGGGAGGGGATGGAGATGGATGCAGCAGCACTTACACACAAACGACCCGATTAAAAAGAGGAAAAACAAGTTGAAACGTTGACTGAGTATCGACAGAAGCGATACCTTACCTGCAGTGTCGCTGACTCGTGATGACCTGGCCGCAGAAGCCTCGAGGTCGGGGTTCCGTAGAGAAAGATTTGGGGGGGAGGGTTGAGAATGCGACGTGCGGCGTGGGCGTGGTTGAGGTGAGGGTAAATGGTGCGGCGGTGGGTTTGAATTGAATTGATCGCTGGGGGATGTGGATTCGGGCAAGGATGGACGCCTAGGGCCCCGCAACAAACTTGCTACCCAGCAACCAAGCCAAACCAAACAGGTTCCGATCAGGGAAAACCAATGTCAGACGGGGGTGACTGAAGCGAGAAGCGAAACAATAAAAATCCCAGATGAATGGAATAAGAGACTGAACTAAACTGTTTGGGAGATAGATACAAGGCAATCAATTTAGGTGCAGCCGATTCGAGGGACGGTGGAGGTGAAAGAGAGGAGGTTGGTCGGTCAGGTCAGGTCAGGTCAGGTAAGGAAAGGAAAAAAGATTTGGAGGCTGGGAAAAACGGGAACCGCAGGTTGCGTTGCGTTGCGTTGCGTTGAGTTAAGTTGAGCTGGCCGTTTCTGTTTCTGCAACACTGGCTTAGACTAAAACTCACTGCACGCACTAAATCAAAAGGTTAAAGACGAGGTTTAATTTTGATGGTTGATGATGTTGTTGATGAGTGAAGACGGGAGTTTGGGGTAACCTCGAGATATGGCCAAAAAGCTCAGTGGAGGTCAGGCGTATGAACTTCTTTCTTGTTATCTCTCTCTGAGGAAATTCATCATAATAATCCAGCTTCAGCCTCAGCTCCAGCTACCTAGTTTTCTCTCTCATCACATCCCAGATCCATTTGGATATAAAAGATGGGCGGCTGGGTCTGTCTGGGTCTGGGTCTTGGTCCAAGGATTCTCTCAAGCTAGTGCCTTGGGGTGATGAGTTGTCTCTGCCGACGGGCTATCCAATAGCGCCGGGTTGCCGGGGTCAAGTCCGGATGGCTAGCTCAACACGCTATACCCGTGGTTCCTCTGCCAATGGACGATCTTCCATGGACACGAGAAGGACAAGATACATATACATATGCACCAGACGTGCAGATGAAGGGAGGCCCGACGAGTTCATTGTGACGCTGTGCGTGATGTGTGATGTGACAGTCCTTTATCCATCCATCCATCCACCAAAGGTAGATAGATGTCCATAGATACCGAATAAGCACCCTCGGTGAGTATCAAAACAGGAAAACGGAACTAGCGGTCTCGTTTGTCAGTCAAGCCATGCCCAACGTCGTTCGTTCGTTGCTTTGCCACAACCCTCGCTCATATCGAACCAGCCTCTTTCTATACGCTCATGTTTATTAAATCCCTGCTGTAGAGTGATTTACTCGTTTTCCCTTCGAATCATGATGCTCCCAAACTCATCGTCGAGAAACCCAACCTCTCTCTACCCTGGTCCACCCAATCAAGATTATTGATAGCTTCGGCCGTCCTTCAAGGATCCAGGATGGGAAAGGTGCGGCTGGTCCGTGGCCCGGGAGACGGAGAAGCCATTCGAGTGAGCCTCATTATTGGGCTCAGGGCATCTGTGACAAGATTGTTGTCTATTTGTTGACAGCCAGCGCTGCTTACCTACGACCAAAGTGTCAAAATAGGCGATATTATCAAATGCAATCCACAAGGACTTTCCTGGATTTCGAATCGACTCCCCACTCAAACACAGATAGCCGTGTCCAAGGGGTCTTAAATTACAAGTGGGTTGTAGGGCTGAAAGTTTCATTGACCCTGAGCCATTGACTCTCTTTTGACTTGCAAAGGACGAAGTAAACGAACACATCTATACTTGGTATAAGTGGTGATCACAACTGTCTGTCGGTATAACGGTTATTTCAATTCGTATAAGCCACCTCAGCGCAACCTAGCGTCCTATCTAGAGCCATATGACACTATTATCATTCTAGTGCGCCGGAGGAACAACTCTGAAGTGTTCTATAGTCGTTGCTTTTAACACACACCGTCAAGTTCAGCCTCCTCCATTTACACATGGTATCACGCTTAGCCGCGCCCCTATCCTTCCAACCTCCTGTTTACCTTCGACTATGGAGTACGGTACTGAAATATTCATTCATTCGGATACAAAACACTCCAAACAAATGTCTATCAGGACGAAGTGAGCTTGAATTTTCCGAGCGTTGGGCCAAAATGGATACGTTTGGCAAACCCCATCTGCGGATCCCTAGTAAAGATCCTCTTCCACTATGCAAGACACCAAGAACACATGCAACATCCTTGAATGCTTAGGATCCAAGACAACAGCCAGATACTTACTCCATATCTGAGCAACAATCACCTTTCAGCTTTGATGTTAACGTCGGTGTATCCACAGTAGGGGCTGTTCCACCTAAACATCAAACATACCGCTACTCGCTACTCCTTAACTTTGCAGCAAGCCAAGCCAGCTTGTCCCGCAGACAAGCAGTCGAGAATTGTCAATAGATGACTGCTGCAGGACATAACTCGCACCCATGTTTTGGATCGCGACAGCCGTGGCGGCCCTAGTGACTTCAGCTAGCTGGCCAACCGCAATATTCTTTCAACAAGAGAGGGCTCTTCATTCTATCGGTTCTACCAGTCTTTGTGGATGGTTGGCACTGCATTTCTGGCAACACTGTCCTCGATCCATGCAGCCAACCGGATCTTCTGAGGTCGCTCATGTCGCACAGACGATCTCGTATAGCACATTGTTCCCGATGGCTTTCAAGAAGCTTGTCAATCCTGGGCAGACTGATCAATTCCTTTTCTAACATGACTATATAAATATACGGTCATCTTTGAATCGGTGGCAGCTCGTCATTCTCTGGTGCGCTTCGGCCATAGTCCAGCCAGAGAAGTGATAGGGTGAAAATGTTTTGTGGCTCTTCATAACAATGAAAGGCTGAAGCTTCAACGATGAGTTGCCTGTCATAAGACCGTATAAGAGCTGCGGACATAGTGCTACACATTAACTTGCCCTAGCTAGCTTCGCCAATCGGCTCAATACTCGACCACAATGACGGACAATGGCAGTTTCAGACTCAACGCTACGTCGATATTTTGGAAAGTGATAGTGTGATCTTATACAGTTTACCTAATGTTTATACAGATGAAACAACCCCAGCGCCAATACAAGACGTAAGCTTGCTCTTAACCGTTCAATATCTCGCTTGCCAGACCCGATCACGCCTAGCCAGTCCGTTGAACGCCAAACACAAAACAGGTATACAAATACAATCCAACATTCCTCAGAAGAACAAAAAAGGAGACATCAACTAGCTCCTCCTGCTGTCCGTCGTCACAGCCGGTGCTGGCTCGGCAGGATATTCTGGCGGACTATTTCCAGCTTCAAGGTCACGTAGTTCCAACGGATTCTGTGTCTCCTTCTTTCCATCATACGGCGGCGGTGCTTGTCCCAGCTCATTCAGCCCTTCTTCAGATCTAGTGCCAGCCCACGGGGATGCACGATTCGTCGTTCGGTTCCCGCTTCCTGTGTAGAAGCGTCCTGAAGATGCTGGGACGCTGTGGCCAGGCCATTGATTGCCGCGACGGCGACGGCGTCGTCTAATTTGGATGATTGTAGCGGCCAAACCAAGGAAGAGAATGATAATTAAGGGGACGAGAACCCAGGCAAGTGGCTGGTGGCCCCAAGTGAAGCCGTCGTTATCGTTATTGTTGTTAGAATCTGTGTCGTTGTCCATTTCGGTTATAACAAATAGTGTATGCTGGTTTTTAAGACTGTCGTTTGGTCAAGCGAGAGAGAGGTAGGTGATGAGTTTGCTCAAGATCTCAGATGCTTGGGTGATGACTCAAAGAAATGGAAATCATTAAAAGAGGGAGCCTGTGTATGTTGATTTGATGTTTGACGGTGGAGGGTTTGTACAACGTCACAGACAGCAAGAGATATCAAAGGACTAAGATGGATGGATGTCAAACGTCAGAGACTTTTGGTAGGTTCACATCACTGATACAGGGAGGGCAGGCCTTTGTACTTGTACTCTTCTTGCCCTCTTCCGCGTTTTTTCGCCTTCTTCTTTGTAGTAGATAGCAAAGGGAGCCGCACATCCGGTCAATCCGTGAAGGTGACTTCATCATAGTGGCTTGGATCTTTGGTGTGGTTGGTCGGAGACTACCGTTTGGGTCATCTGCTTCGTCATGATTGAGATGCGCAGCAATTAAGCTATACCTAGATCAAAAAGAATACGCCAGAGTCCGCAACGGTTACATAGGAGAATTTCTGATTTGTCACCAGAGAGATCAATTAGGTTTAATTCCCTACTACGTAGTATTAATTCTTTATCAAACCTATCTCTTTGAGCGGTACAAGG
>JAJJWM010000323.1:0-16382 GCA_021655865.1 Fusarium guadeloupense | reverse complement strand
CTACTTTATTTATTTTAAGGATTATATAATTAAATCTAGACTTTCAGTATATATATAAAGGATTTACTATAATGATTTTATAAAACCATTCTACTGCCCTAAGTATATATAGATAGAGTAAGACAATCTTATACCTACTGGCTTATCGGCCTAAAGTAATCATACTGAAAGTATTTATAGATCTAAGTACTTACTAAAGCCTCCCAACAATCCAGTAAAATCGGCTTACTATCTACTATATAAGAAGGATCTAATAGCCACAGGATTTAATCTATACCTACGAAAATCTTATGGCCAGGACTTTACAAGAGAATTTGTTTGTCTAGAGTATCCTAACCAATCTTGTGAGTTCAAGATTAAGGACAAGGACCATTGGATACTGTATATTAAGTGCGATCATGGCGGAGGCCATATACCGGGCGCAGTTTCACTCCACGAGTCCAAGCCATCGAGAACTCGCAAGAAGGACATGTATCAGTCTACTAGTCTATGCAGCGAGAAATGAGAGTTAGAGTTGGAGGAGGACCGCATTGCCAAGAGGCTGAAGACTGACGATGGTGTGAGCCTCTATGAAGATTGCAATACGGACGATACTTGGGGAGAATTGGAACGCGATTCACATTTTGGTAGTTGTCTTAAGAATTCTCATTAAGCTAGTCCTAACAATCTAAAATATTTTGTAAATACTATATAATAATAAGTATTAACTAAGTGGCTAAATGAAGAAGTTAGCAATAACAGTAGAATCCTGGCCATATGGCTTAGCACCAGCTACCTAGTCCAGGAGGATAGGCGAGAGGAAATAGGGTTATGCAGGATAAATACGAAAGCCACATAGAATTAGTTTATAGAATAAATTAAAGACTATACTAATGAACTGATGGAGTCTAGGTACGGCGAGTAGTTACTCGAAGACTGTTCTAGCCCACAGCTTTTCCTCAAACATCCTGTCCGCTTTTTCTCTCACCTCCGCTTTTAAATAGTTGTCTTCAACAAGCAACGAATAAGACTCCTAGCAACGGAATGTAATAGACAAATCATCCTCTTCGTCAGGAGCGAGCCGCCAGCTAATCAAGACCTTTTTGCAAAATGTGGAAGTAGACCATGGTGCATACTTCACATCCAGAACATCATCCAGGTTGCAGGTAAAGAAATTGTGCCTCCAGCCCGCCTCCTCAATATGCTTTCCTACGTTGGGAATGCCATTGTTGTCGTCCTTAGTCTCTTCGAGCGGGACGACGCGAGCAACAGCTATCTGAACGAGGTCGATGAACTTCTTATCATAGACAGGGACGTAATGCTTCCCTTCACTGTAAGGGTTGCAAAACTCCCCTTTCTTGGTGGCCTCAGTGAAACAGCTAAGGTGGAAGCCATGGCCAGTGGGGATTGGGAAATCATTGTCGCAGGTTGCGTAGTGATCAGGGTTTCGCTGGTAGCAAATCGCACAGTTACTCCAATTGTACTGGCGGATCATGATGGTCCCGACGCCGAGGTAGCTCTCAGCACATTTCATGACAGACAATCTGGAGGCGTTAGTCTTCAACGGCGGTATATTGACATAAGTACATACTCCTTTGTAGCCAGCTGGTCGCCAATACCACATTACGTCTGGGACGAGGTTGTCAAAGCAATGCGAGCACTTCAACGGCATGTTCTTAATGATCACCATGGTCAAACGAAGGGGTGTGAAGGGCCTAAGTGACTTGATATTGAAGATTGTTGAAAGATATTGAAGTTTGAGAAGAGAGAAGAAGGACAGACATGCCCTTTAAGTAACCTGGAGTTTGTTGCGTGCACGAATGGTAGTCAGCCTCGTCTATCTTAGATTCATGACGCAGTCCTGAACCCGCCGAGGACATACCACATGTCCCCTTCTTGTAGCCTTAGCGCCTTGTGCCTCGTAGACCAACCTTTGGCCATGGAGCCATCACGGCCAGTAAACGCCCTTCGAAGCTCAACCTCAACGAATGAACTCCAAGATACCACTTGCCGCCTAAGGACGATGCATCACATATCCCATTATGTAGCATTAGCGTCTCACTGTGTGTCGCTGGCCAACTCTTGGACCGCAGCGCGCCAGCCTCTATCGTATGAGGTCTTGTTGGTTGATTGAAATGGAGTCATCATGATCAACCTCAACGAATGAACTCTATGAGATATCACTAACCGCCCGGCCATGATACATCACATGCCCCGTCTTGCAGCTTTGGCTTCTAGTTGTATCTCGTTGGCCAGCTCTTAGACCTTGGTGGGTTAGCCTCTGTCATATCTGATGCCAGATGAAGCTATCGCGGTCATATGTGGCCCACCTGGCTAACGTCAGGCGAATAGGAACACCCAGTTGGGTCAAGACCTGGACCCATGCCTTATCGTGAAGACACCACCCCGGGAAATAGGCTTGAGGCAGCGCTGGTATGATAAATAAGAGGGAGTCGCTCCTCTTCTCTACTGCCTATCTCAATCTCATCATCCTTTGATTACTTCTCCCACCATCCCATACACTATCGGCTCAATCAAACCACCATGTCTCAAGACAGCACCACTACTTCTTGTGCTGACGAGGACTTTCTCAATCCTTGGATTTCACTCTTTCCCCAACTGTATTCAACTCCTCAAGCGCCGGATGTCTGTTATCTACATCCCAACATAGACATCGGTGCGACGGGGGGATATCCCTTCAGCTGGGTCTATGGGATTCCACCGCCACAGAGCTGGCTTCCCCCCAGCTCAGTCGGTATGGGGCTCAGTACCCCAGGCTTCACCTTAACACACCAGCCTTACGGGTTCGTTCCTCTCATCAGCCCAGCTTCTATTGTATCTTTTGGTGCACCAACCAGCACCTTAGGCGCTTGCGGGACAACTTATGTCAACGAAACTACCTTTCAGGACGTTCCTCTTCCGCCGCTTGATAAAGCCGCTAGTGGTGTTGACCTCGCCGCCTTCCATCAATCTTGGGCAGTCGGTGTGGCTTCCCAAGACTTTCGGTCACCAGTGCTCGGAACAGGGCCGTTGAACGAGCTGGGAGGAGGCAATGCCACATCGGGGAGCCCGGTGACAAGGTCCCCTACTCCAGAACCTTTGGATGTAGGGCTTTCCCTCATTCGGTCCTTTGATGACACATCATTGGATTACCATGGCGAGGTGACCGACGATTATTCCCGGACAAGTTCCCCTCAAGAGTCTCTCCAGGCACCAGAGTACATAGACCTGACCGGAGACGATGCATCAGATGCAAACTCTTTGGACATATGTGTCGCCGAGCCTCATGCAGAGATCAAGACGACCTATGGGGTGCGGGAAAAATCAGAGACACGTGACGTCTCACCAAAGCCCGATCAAACTCGAAGCGCAACAAAACGACACCGTGATGGTGAAGATGACGTGTGCTCACCTCTGTCGTTGAGCAACAGTCAGAAGAGGAGGTAAATGAGAACAACTCCACGGAGACCAGCCCAAGACGATGAGCTGATACTGGATGTTAGAGCGATCTATTTCACAATCGAGAATGGTGACGAGGTAGAGTCACAATTGGAATCTGGAAGGTGGAATTGCATATTTCATAAGGATGACATAACAGCGATCAACTTTGCCGTTAATAGCGGCAACTTGACAAAGCTTACCTTTTCCAAGATCGACGACAATGGCACGGAAGGTGGGTGGTGGCTCAGCGAGGATATTGACGGCTGTTACTTAATATTCCTTTCAGAAAACGATATCACGTCGTTTATTGAGGATCCCAAGGAAGCATGCTACCAGAAATACCTTTTCATAGAGTACTAGCTAGATAACTAAGTCTGCAAACAATTCATGTAATACATCCGTGTCCCCCAGCGTCGCATATCAAATCCAACAGCTTCTTACCTAGACTCAGAAACTCGAACGACTTGATAGTGAGTAGCAACCTGCTATCTTTATATGTATGGTTGGCTGATAGGTATAATAAGGCCTATTATTAACAATAGCATCCCAATGCCCCGTTTACTAGAAAATGTAATTTGTGAGGATTGGTCCTATGACGTTAAAGTCGGCCATGTTGACTTTGACTGATAAGCGGTGACAGTATTGCATAGAAGAGCGCTTGTAGACGAGGAGGTGGCCATCGCAATACCTATATGCCTTGCAAGTTAGACTTCGACTATAACCATTCTTTCCCATACCATCCATCACCTTGTAAAAGCAATGAACCAATAAACTAAACATCTGTTGGCCCATCATAAGGCCTATAGTCTGCATGTGGTTGACCAATTTGTCAGCCATGGGGCGATGAGTATCTCCAATATGCGTGGCTCTCTGCTGTTGTTAGGTATCTTAAGCCCCCTCATGGCACAGCCTTAAGCGCTCTAGACCTCACATCGTCATCAATACCTAATCTGTGAGTTTGAAAGTAGCCATTTGTAAAGATAGACTGATATGATTGGTTATATCCCTTGTCTATATTCCAGCCGGCCATGCCTAAGACCAAGAGATACACTTACTCATGTTGTCCCACCTCGGCGAAGTACATAAGGGATGTCTCGCCCCTTTCCAACTTTTCCCAACCTACTTCGTTACTCTTATCAAGCCCTTTCATAAAAAGACTCGCCCAACCTTACACGCGTTCTTTCAGTTCCATTTCTCGTCAACAGTAGCTCTATCTACGATGCTGCGTTTACCTCTTCCGGCCAATACCGCCGCCTCTTGTCTTTCTTATCCCCCCTCTAAAGTAAACTTTCTTCAACCTGCGGATCCCCTTGGAGCCTTCTTCCGACGGAATGAGGACCCGGAATATTCTCGCCAGGCACTGCTCTCCCCGCTATCCTTTGCTGCCTCTACCGGCGAGAGTGAGGTTATTCGCTTCTTGCACCATTGTTTTCCGCACCACGTCCGGGAGGACTTGAACAGTGCCTTGTTCTTGGCCAACCGCCAGGGGTTTTCAGATTCGGCATCTTTACTTTTGGAATATGGGGCAAACCCAGCAGAGGAGTTTTCTCAGAGTGGCATCCATGGTGCCGCCTGGCGCGGGCTCAATCAGCAGATAAAGGACTACGTTGACAAACACCAAGCCAACCCTGATGTTCACGATGGATCATTTGCGACACCAATTGTATATGCCATACTTGGAGTGCAAGACGAACAGGGGGCTTGGGAGACCATTAAATGTCTCTTTGAATTGGGGGCGAGTCATTTCGCTAGATTTAGCAGTCACGTTGGCAGTGAGAGGCTGAGCTATGCCGAGATTGCACAGCAGGAGGGCAAGAACTTCTTGGCACGAAAGCTCGAGGAGGTATGTTGCTCACCAACTGTTCTGAATTCGAGCCGCGAATCCAGCTGCACGGTAGAGGGGGGGGATGATGTCCGCCCTAACAAGAGAGCATGTAGAGCATAAGGGTAGTAGTTGAGAGGCAGATATCTATGTATCTTATACGAGAGTCAATTGTGAAGATTGCCTCTTGGCCTGTCTAAATCATTAAGAAACATGAGTACATAGAGATCTAGGTAGGAAGTTCAAGTTCTGTCAAGAACATAGACAGCATGGTCATATCAAAGCTATCGCCAAGTTCAACGTTCAAGAACGGTACATAATCCAGTTCCATTCCACAATCTAGCTCCAAAGATTCTATCTTGTTAGTGAAAGCATACACGCGGATTGGTCTTACACAACGTACCGCTTTCTGATATCGACTCACTGTCCGATAGTTCAGGAAGGCTATCTATAAATAGCTCAGGGTGAGAGGTCTCCGGAATCGTGGAGTTTGTATGACTATCATCGTCATAAGTGTATTTGTAGTTGGCTAATGCGTCTAGTGCTTCCACTGAGGTTGGATCGCTGTCCAGGTCCAGATCATCATAGCATAGGAAAGGCCAAAGGTCCTTTAGGACGCCTAGTAAGCCTTCGGGAAGTTTGTGATCGGGATTCATAATGAGCCAGGTTACTAGTAAAGAGGCGGCGGAAAGTTGTGGAATAAGCGTTATATATTACAGAGAGCTTGAAAGCATTTGTTACCAGCAAGAGGCAATACGAGAATGGATAATTTATGAAGTGACTAAGTACCGGTAAGGCGTATATTGATAGACTAAATTTAGGACTTGTTTGTATACTGGTAAACATAACTGAAAGATGACTAAGTTACCAGAAACCTATAGGGTCCCTACTTACCAGTAATACAAAGTTTAGGTCACTTGCCCAATAGTTATTACTGGTATCGATGCTGTTCTTACTACTGGTAACTGATATTTACTGTTAATTCTCGTCTTTGAGATACTAGTAACTGACACTTACTGTTAATTTTAGTTAATGTATTACTATTAACCATCTGATACTAGTAACAGTAGCAGTGTGGTTCCTAGTATATTATAGTTACTAATATTGAGAAGACATCTATTGCCAGTAACATGATAGTGGAGGTGACCGGTAACAAATCACCAGCGCTTAATATGCCTGCCTTAACTAGTAACTACGCCCCAGCGCTTGAGGTGTGACTAGCAACAAGACGAAATTTAGTATACTTTATTTAGAATGCGAATTCTAATCCTCTTTTTACTAGTAATGTATTTAGTTGCAAATTCCACCTTTCAAGGAGGATTAGCACTTCTTACTAGTCACCAAAATGCCTTTCTTAATCGTTATTTTTGCAGTCACTATTGCACCCTTTGCATTCAGCCATTCATGGGTAGAGCAACTGCCGATCGTTGGTGTGAATGGTATTTTGCTGAAAGAACCAGGCCTCACTCCCGGCACCATGCCCAGCTTTAAGCATGAGTTTACCGCAGGGACTATGCTCATCGAACTTGACCAACCAATCTGCACATATTCAGCCGAGTGCCCTCTCACAAGACTCTCAACATCAAAACCAAGCAATGGCATGAATGGAACCTCAGAACCTCCTGTGGCAGGTTTGGGATATGAAAGGAATTGGACCTATAATGAAGCAACCCACAGACGAACGTTTGGAGTCGGTGTTTAATACATATTCATTTTGACGGGGAAGGTTTATTTTGTGGAAGTGTCGGATTTAGATCCAAGTGATCGAGAAACAACTTGTTATAATTAGTTTGTGAGAAAGCGAAAGATGTTAACAATTGCATATCATTCCTAACTATTGTCCACCGTGCTATATCAGACTGGCCGAGAAAGGGTACTGACCAAGGAAACTTCTCCAGCAACATTTACGGGGGAGAGGGTTGACCCCGAAATTTCACTCCGGTATTTGTGGGACCGTCGGTCGAATCGTGCTCCACATCTCCGTCTTCTGTCCTCGCCGATTACCGACATATGGACCCACAAATGAGGCCGCCCGAGCGAACAAGTTCTGTAGGCACAGAATCAGCATAAATAGCTCATAATTCCGTCTGGCGGAATGCCTCATAAGCAATAGGCCCTGTCATCGCAATGTTTGCAATCAATATTCTCGACGCCGCTGACGTTCCCTTCCCTCTCCTTCGCCTGCCTCCGGAAACCATCGGGATGGTTGTGGAAGAGATCGACGACATAGAAACACTGCTATCAGTGTCCAGATCATGTAAATTTCTACACCACCTATTTTGTCAGAAGAACAAGAATGTCATATGTTCTTCGCATAGGTTCAGAAGTCTACGTATAGCATTTGGGGGTTTTGGGACTGAGTAATCCATAATGCTGTTATTGCTGATACTCGTGTCAGTTTATACACGTTCCATCATGACGGATAAAATTTACCCTTTTAGAACAAGGCCGACAGAGCGGGAGAGAGAGGCTTGGGACTTGGCTTTCTCTGAAATTTAATGATATAATGGGTGCTTCTTATATACTGACCATCTTACCGCCTGATGCATATCCAAGTAGGCTCTGTGATAAACTTGACGAACTGCAGAAGAACATGGAGATACGCGACCTTGCAGCGAAAAGGGATGTGGCAAGATAGTATATATGTGACTGAATATGATCGAATTGGCTGAACTTTCTGCTGGGCTAAGCCCGTAATTGAAGTCAGTGAAGTGTTGTATTATTTTCCTTACTGGCACCGATGGCTCCACCATGGGCTCCCATCGTTGAATTTACAGAAACAGAACGGATTATGATATGTAAAAACCATCCCACACAAACCATGCCCATGAAGACTGATAAAACTCCTGCAGAGCGCTTCTTCTGGTTTGCGGTAGCCCCAATACGTGCCTTGGTCGCCCAATGCAGCAACAACGCACTCGGCTTCGCCCCGAGGTATAACATTAAGCGATGGAAACTCGCTGGCAAATCTGAGCCAGTAGTTGGATGAGACTTCTAAGTCAGTCTTACAGCCTGGTGTTCAGGTAGGACATAAGCGCATCGCCAGTTGACTCTGGGAGGTACCATTTTGTGTTGCGGAATGAGAAGCAATGAGTTGAAAGATGTTGAGATACTTACAGAGGAGGGTGTGCCTGTTTTATAGTTGGTGACTCGACTTCGAGAGGGCAGCCTGACTGTCCCTGCGACCAGAACGGCGGCCATGAGTCGTAAAGTATATCAGTCTCACAAAAGTCTTTGATGATCAGAAGATAGAAATAGTTTCACTGGACTCCATAGCTCTTTCTATCTGACTTCGTATTGAAATCGTATAGGGCATTGAAAAAGATGGTAAACTTTAGATCTGACTTGGAATGTATTCTCCCAAGGTTCATATCCATAAAACAATGTAATAACAGCAAACTATTGTTGATTTACACATACATAATACCGTTTGGTATAGGGTTGCCACGATTTCGGATTATTGCTGACTAACCAACGGGGACATCCTGGTACCGGCTAGAGGCACAGCTAGCTGTGCCTCTAGATATCCTTATGTAAGCTCAATGTGTGTAAGTGAGTATGTGTTGTGAGGCTATCCACACCTGATTTGCTGTGTTTCTAGGTATGTGATGCGTTGTATGATAGATACGATATGAATCATACTTCCTTCTATGCAGCGTATAACATACCAACACTGATATGAATACAACGAATCAGAACTCACTCTTGAGTATATAACCTGAGCTTTCCTCAGCCTCTGTAGTAGCTATTCCTCTTGTATCAAGCATCAACAACACTCAAATAGCATAAATAAGCATCATGAACTCCAACAACCGCCGTCACCAGAACCCTCCCCCATTTGTTGTTCGAACTGACGGTTCAGCAACACCTGCAACAACTGCTCCTCCTGTGAACTATGTTCTACAGTCTATCCCCAACAATGGCCAACCTATCCCGTAACAGCCGGCTCCTATGAATACTCGCAATGATCCCCCTAACCTCCAGATGGACTTCTGGACTACGTACACAAGGCCCGGTGATGCCACCAACGATGCTGCTTTACGGCTGCAGAACCCCCAAGCTCTTGTTGCTGCCCAGAATATTTTACACCCTCCGCCGGGGCAGCCAGTCAATGTTATCCAACGGCCGTATGGGTATCAAGTTGAGGGAGAGTGGCATCTTGGCTACTGGTACGATCGACTTCAGCACCGTGCTGTACAGCAACCACAAGCAGATCTTGGACCTCAATGGACTCATAATATGCTTGTTAACTATGATAACCACTATCGAATCCAGCAGCTTGTAGTCCCTGGTGTCAATTGGCCTACACCAGCAGTAGGTATGACTACCTATCAGCCTGTTATTCAGGCTCTTCAAAACACAGGGATCTCGGTCGTTCGTGTGGATCAAAACAGGAATGCACAGTGGGTTTGGCAAGGAAGGCAATAAGTCGAGGGCATAGTGTAGGTATTTCGGTATTGCTTGCTTTATAGGGTGGTAGGATTCGCAGCCAGTACATACAATATTACAACTTAACTATACTCCCGCAAATTACCCTCATATAATGATAAGTTTAGTACTCAGAAGTTGCCCTTTTTTTAGGCTTTCGAATGGTATATATAATATATGCATTGGCCTACTGTAACCCAACTTAGATATGGGGGTTCCGAGGTTGGTATACCCGCTGATGATCTTCAACATCTTTCTCGGCAGCCCTCCAAACATAACCCGATCCACGATGCCTTGAGAAAGGCTGTGCGAGACCGCTCAGGTAGCTTCCCTTGGAGTAGGTGCATGGTGCAGCATTCAGGCCAGCCGCTTCGCCCGTCTACCTCAGGGGCACAAGAGCAGGGAGCCGGTCCGGCGCATGGCTATTGGCCCCAGTCCAGCTGCTTACAGATAGACTTTGTTGACGACAATGCGGCACACATGATGTTACCGAAGATCCTTCCTAACTGCTACGGAGCCCCATTCAGAGGCAGGGATAGAAAAGGCCTTGGAAGGGTGTGAAGGCAAAACATGCACAGGCTTTTATTGGAGGGGGCGTGTTACGCCTTGTAGTCTTGAATCAGCTAGTGTAATTTACTCCGCCATGACTTTAGCGCCAACATGCCATTGACGAGTTGGTGCAGAGAGTGGGATGCTCGTTGCTTATTGCGTCTCACCTGAAGAGGAGGTTTGTGTTCTCTTCAGACTGTCACAAATATAGACGGTCCCCCAATCCTTGGTGACACTCAAACTCCTTCGATGAATCACCACCGCTGTTCTACAACCTCTATCAAACTACACAAGCTCTCAACATGACTCTTCCCTCCTGTCCAGTTCCATCTCTGGTAATCAATTCCAAAAATGAGTTTGGCTTGATCGAAAACGATGATGGCTGTAAAGGCATTCTCCTTTCATTATTCTGTCTCCTCAAGCTGTTCTTCCCGAAGAAAAGACTTCCGTCTTTAATTCTGATGAGCAGAGAACGACCGCCTCGTCCTCTCTGTGTAGTTATCTGCTATACGCTTTTCAAAGAGCTCGGATACCCGCAAAACAACCTGAAAGACGACCTTTCCAGTCTCGAGACGTACGTCTTGAGGATCTTCGAACTCTATCGCAAGGCCCACAAGTTGATACGGACTGTGGCCATTGTACCAACTGCTCCGGAATCCGTCACGGAGATACTGTCGTCCCTAGAGCAACAGTGGTATGATCTAGGATGGATTGACTGGTGGCGTATAACCACCACGGAGGTTGCTGTCGTTGTCGGCTTCCGTCTTGGTGAGGTAGAGTGGTATGCAAGACCAAAAGTCTCCATGGAACAGATACTGGGGATAGCGACAGACATAGCTCACAAAGCTTATACGAAGCCCTCCCAGGTACCTGTACCTTATCAGAACGAATTGCCTCAACCCAAAATTTCCTGGGTATGCCCTAACATGTCAAACCTTCAAGGACCGCCTACCACTTCTGAGCTGCTCGCCAACCTGGACCTGGGTCCGCCTGACAACAATCCTGAGATCGATTCTGACTCCGATACGGACAAAGAAGCCCAGATCCATGAAAGTTAATGGAGGATTCATCAACTTGAACATGATCTTGGTCCGGCGGATTTGGCAACATGGAGCTGGTTGAGTGTTTTGATGGGTTCGCGAGGCCTATCGAATTCGGCCGGTGTTTTTTACAATGCCCTGTGCGGTTAGAGGAGGAGCTGGAACAGCCATATCTCAGCTAAGCTTACGGCCAAGTAGAATTAGAGGTCTCGGACTTTGAGGTGCCGTTCTCGCAACATCAAGTTCGCAGTTCTCTTTGTGGTTTTTCGCATTTCTTAGGTGTTTAGGTTTTTCCAACTCCAAGCCTTAACTCTCGTTATACAATGTATCTCCCAATAGTCTTTCTCTCTCCCATAGCAAAGTACGAAGCTGTCTATCATCAAAATGCTCCTTCGACTGGACCTATGGTGATACATGATGGGCCCTCTTCGTCCTTCTCTCTCCCGTGCTGATCTTCACAAGTATCACACTCATGAAAATAGTGGCCACACTTCTTGCATTCATCGCTTTTGGCTCGCCTGTATTTTTCACACTTACAGCACCATACACGATCGCTCGTGCGTACGCGCCGTTTACAGGGTTTGTTTTCACGAAGGCCAATTTTCGCCTTCTGCTTATCATTATCCTCCCTTTTGAGCTTTAATTGGCGCATTGCTTCCGCCATGTCCTCTATCGAATCAACAGATTGGAAGTTGTCGTCAGGCTGGATTCGCTTGTCCGTGTCTGCACCTTCCACCGTCAGGTACTGGTTGACCTCGCTGAGTGGTGGAAAACTCTCATCTTGCTTCGACATGGGCTGTTGGATCTCATATTCAGGCTCCAATCGAGGACTCTTTCGCATTTCAGAGTCCAAGGCGGTGTTAGACCGTCTCTTTCGCGGGCTAAGATGTGGTTGCAAGGTGGCCATTCTGGAGGATCGCTGCCTTTATGGGGGCCAAGTGGAGGTGTGGAAGCGGAAAGATAAAGGCTAGTAAGCGAGTATGGATAAGGCAAAGACGTAACTATGGTAAATGTGTGGATAAATAAGCAGAAAGCGTTCTATTAAACTTGGACGTTGAGAGTTTGAGCCCACGAATTGGGCTGGCGCTAGTTACGGGTCTTTGGGAGTTGGTGGTCAACCAAGGGAGGTGGTGACCAGAGCGGACTATATACAAGCGCGCGCATTTAAGTCGAAGTGCTCAATGAGATATCTGCGGACAGGATCATCACCCTCGGGAGGCCTGGCTAATATCATTTATTCCATGTTCTATTTGGATCCCAACCCAGCCCTTGCCCATGGAGCCCAGTCAATTCTCCTGTGGTCGATAACTGGATCCTTATTAATTGCTACTGTTTCCCATCGACTTTCAAGTTTCTTTCTGTACGCAGCGTCTTCAAGGAATATTTTCTCCACCACGACAGACTGAATCTGTTCCTGACTTGCTTCGAGATTAAAATAGAGTTTGTATATAATGTATTTCACTGGCTGTAGGAGATCAACCACATCCTCTGCGAGGGGTAAGTTTCGTTTCTCACGTCAAATCCGTTCGTTGCTCACAAGGACCCCAATATGACGAATGGTCCAAGTGGACATACTGGCGGGTAGGCGAGGAAGCGAGGCAGTCATCCCGACATTAGTGCTGTCGGGGTTCTTAATGCCTGGCTTGATCAACCCTGACCTACTGCTAGGTGGGCTTGATTTCGGACTGTCGACGGCCAAACCCGTTCCGGTATGCTCGGTATTGACTTGTCCGAGGTCTTGGACAGGACAGTTAGCTTATTATCTATGTCTAATTTAGGTTACGTACCAATATCCTGCTCGAGATTTGCGGATGAGGCTCGGTTAGCCCGTTTCCAAAGCCACCAAACACCGGCTGCAACGAGCACGATCAAAACGATCACTGATGCGCAGATGGCAAAGATATCACCTTGCGACAGCGACATCATTAGCTTGGCCTGGGTCTTGGTGGAGGTTTGGGGACACCAGTTGTATCGTATGCACCGCGGCCCTGATTGGCTGGGTGACAGAAGTGGTCTGAACGAGATGATAATCTGGAAGGAGGGTGGATTTGGCGAACCATTGTTGGTGAGGCCTGACAGCAGTTGCCTTGTCGGGTTGCACATTCCTTTAAGTATTCCCTCTCAGGAACAGTGAATGATTTCTTTTTTAGTACTTGGTACCCTTGATCAAATTACCACACTTTACGACGCAACCTGCGGGATGTTGGTGCCAGAGAGCGCTGCGATCACTGGATCTGTTTATTGGTCCCGTTAGACCCATGACCGATCCCGTCTTAACGACACACCCACAATGTCTCAGGGCATGCTGACTCCGCTAATCTGATTCTGGATGAAATGCCATTTCATTCGTATGCGGATAAGCTCCATTTCCACGCAATCAGCCCTAGCTTCTCTCATTGGATGGTCTCAACTCCACTCATTGCACCGTCTTAACGACACGCGTTCTTTATTCACTCCTCCATCAACCAGCCTTCCTCCTCAAGGATTTCGATAATGAGCGGCAGACTACCGTCCCTTGGCCCAGGACAGGGATCTTTCCTTGAGTTTACGCTCAATACCGCGCATCCACAGCCACGAGATGTACGTCAAGAAGCGTTGACAAAGCTTGATGGGTGTATTCCTAAAACCGAGGATGAGTGGCAACGAGTTAGGAGACAACATGGGTTTGCAACCTCTGCTGATGTTTGTAAAGTTGTCTCAGCCCTTGTTCAAGATGGTATGGTAGATGCGAACCTGCAAAGAGTCATTTATCTTGCCATCTTTTGCGTAGAGAGCCGTACAAACGAGGCCAAAGCCCACAGCAACTATCAGTCTCGCGCTAGAACGGAATGTTCGCTCATGTCTATTCGCGTTTATAAGGCTCTCTTACGGACTGTGCTAGCTCTGGTAGATGAAGTCTATCCGAAATTACGGCACCGGGCCTCCGAGGCTTTCTTACTTTATAGTGAGTAAAGGAAGTAAACAGTCCTTTCCCATGTGGTGCTAACAACTAGCAGCGCCTCTGGCACTGTCATCTCTGAGCTATTATAGACAATATCCAGAGCAGTTCAAATCATGCTTTCCTGCTATCAAAATATTGCCTGAGGAACATGCATCTCTGTCACTCTATCTTCCATTTATCATCGCATATCGGCACCCACAATACAAGTATGTAGCGTTCCCTCTTGAAACACAATCTAACTTGTTATCAAAAAGATATGAAGTAATCTGCGAAGCCCTTGGTACTGATATTCTGGATAAGGTCGAATTTATTAAGTTTGTCTCGGTCCTAGAGTGTAAGAAGCCCGTACCCCACTTACTTCCAGCTCCCCGTGAACCACAGTCTCTGGTCTCTTCGACAAAGGGCCGCTACGATCCAGTACGGGATAGATGGGTTGACGATGATGCTTATCTGACTGAACACTTCAACACCGAAAGAATATTCGCCATTCCTGACTGCATAACCGGTTATAAGGTCTTTGACCTCTCAGAGAGAATTCAGCGAGAGGCAGCAGTGGTAGCAGAGGAGCAAGATGGATGTGTTCCCCAGGAAGTTACAGGTGTGATCAGCTTCAGATTTGATTGGTCTGCATGTCATGATGTTGTGTGTAGCCTGGTTCTTGGAGCGCTGGTAAGTTAGGCTCTCAGGGGTTAGGTGCTAGGAGCTAAGCTGACTGACAAGGTTGAACTTGGCTTTATTAGCCCTGGGTTAGCCCTGGGGAAATGCACCTAAGCAAGACCTCAGTTCGTCACGATGCCGGACCAGTTACTGTCCGCCAGAATTGGCTGAAGATCATTGTACCTATTGCTCCGACTGTTGAGCCGGCAGTGGTGTCATTGAGTAGCGAGAATTTCCAGGGGGATGTGACATGGGATATCAAATCAGGTCTCTTACTTGGGCCAGGTATAACCTTCTCGCCATCGAGGACCATACATTATGTCTCAGTATCTATCCCTACTTCTTAGGGGCGTAAGGTGGAATCCTATACCCTGCTTTGCCCACCATCACCACAGTAACATCAGCCCCCTCCTCCTCTGTGACCGGATCATTGCCCTTGACTGGGACCTTGCGAGTTCCTTACACGGTAAGAATGATTAAAAGACAGCATTCGGATGATATTAATTACCTGATGGATCGCCCTTGGACGCCTTGTTTTCTGTGAGGGTTTCACCTTGTGGATGTTCATTATCTGGTCTGTCTGGCATATTGATTTGTTGCGTGTTGTATAATACTAGAATGAGGTTTTATCTTTTACAGTCAGAGAGTATGTATTTTATAGTTCAAAAAATTATTGTATAGACTGTTGGTTTTGCTGAGATAACTAGATAATAGCTATGTATCTCGACCTCGTCCCCGGTACGGTTCACTGCCGTCATCTTGGGCTGCATAATGGGCTGCTCTGGTTCATGGACTGTTTGTCTTTGCCCGTCATTTACTGAATGCTGAGCCCGAATTTCCCTTCCAAACAGTCCTTTCTTATGCTTTTGGTGATCAGTATATGTCTGCCCTTCAATGTTAACCTTGAATGTTCCATGACCTCTGTAATCACCTTCGGATACTGTCTTAACTATACGCTATGCTTGACGAAGTAAAGTAACGGCTTAGTGAAGTGTCTTTGCTTCTCTTATTCCAGAGCCTGATAATCCTTACTCGGTCGTTTTTGCCTATGCTTGCTAGGTTACTCTTACGTCGTCATTCTTTGCCCGGTCATTCTTTGTCTGGTCATTCTTTGTCGGGTCATCCTCTGTCCGGCCGTTCTTGGCCTAATAGTCCTTACTCAGTTATTCTCCTCTTTGCCTGGTCATTTTCTGTCCAGTCAGTCTTTGTCCTATCACTCGTACCCTAAGGATCAACTGTGTTTCCTACCCCCGCCTTACACTTCGTATCTACCAACCAATCACAGTACGGGCTCATGAGGCTTTTTTTAAATTGGTCATATGATCTGAGTCAGCATATCATGAATACTTATATCTGCCTTACCTAGTCATTCTTTATCTGGTCACTCTTTGTCCGGTCACTCTTTGTCTGGTCATTCTTCATCTGGTCACCCTTTGTCTGGCCATTTTTTGCCCGATGATGGAGACTGCTCTTGAGCTGCTTAGCCAGGTCGATACCCAACGTTTAGTGACCCAACCCCACATCC